>JAHWFP010108582.1:5927-46442 GCA_023313725.1 Lithobius niger
TATAAGGGTTGAGAAGAGATTTAAGCTCCTATATGGGTGAGAACAGAAGAAAACTCGTACGAGGGTTGAGATGAGATTTAAGCACCTATAAGTTTGAGAACAGAAGAATATACCTATTAGCAGAGAAATCCACCTGTAACGGTGGAAAGGTAACAGTAATCTACTGACCGAAAGGATCGTTTATATGCACCCCGAGAGGGGAAAAAATAGGGCTGGCTACACGAAGTGCTACGTGGATAATTCAGAATGTTTAGAAAGGAAAAGGTAAGCTTTTTTTCCCTCCAAGTTAGGGAGTGAAGTTGTTGCCGTATCTGATTAAAAAGAGGAGTTAGAAGGAAAGTAAATTGTCTTCAAAAATGATTTTGCACCTTCAGGTGGCTATTTAAAATAAAAATGTGTGGGTATAGACTGAGACCAGTATAAGAAAAGAAAAAATCCTTATTATTTGAAAAGTTCTTGAGGTGTGGAGAGTGGATAAGAGAAAAAGCAATAAAGTGGAAAAGTTGTGTTTAAAGAATAAAAGTAAAGTGCTCGTTGTGTAAAGCAGAAGAGGATAGAAGTTAATGAAAAGTAATGGATTGTGTAGTGAATGGTGTATTACGGGACTGTATAAGATTGTATCTGATATTGAGGTTTGAGCCAGCAGATGGCAAGAGATAAACAGAAATTTAGTAGGTATTGAAGGTAATGAGAAATATTGTGTGGCAGACAAGTGAAGTAATGAAACCCTCAGGAGAGATGGGCTGAGTGGCCTAAGGTGCCAAGTAGCGATTGTAGGTCTTTTTCTTTTTCAGGTCAGCTCGGACACCAAAAATGCAGAAAATCAAAAACGAAAAAAAGGAAAGAGAGAAGGTACTTCAGTCCTGGTTGAGGCTGGCTGAGCAAAGTACAATTAAGTGCTGGACGGATGAGCCCTGTAGAATCTCGCACCACCTTGAGAACAGAGAGCCCGATTGGTTCGGCGCCGTCAATCATGGTCAAGGATGGAGAAATGAAAAGTGTAAAAAAGTTTTGAAAGCAGTAGTAAGGATATAGAAATCACATGATAACACAAAATTGAGTGCAAGAAACATCGATGTGTGTAAATAAAATATGGCCTTTTGCCTATATAAATCAAAGAAATAAGTGCTTTTGGAGAAATGCAGTAGAAAAAGTGAGTTTATATTTCCGCTGGTTCGTAGAGCAGACGACATAAGAATTTTGTTGCTTAGAAGTGTACTGTAGCGCTAGGCTAGCATAGGGAAGCATACAGATAATTATAGGCAAGATAGATAGGGATAACGTGAGTGAAATGCACACACCGGGCGTATAGTTTTCTATACAAAATCACAAAGTGCATACTGTGTGTCTTGCCACGATTGTTGTAGTGTAATTAAAAGCCACATAAGATGGGCATCAAAACCCCTTTTAGTCGACGATTGTTATATGCTTTTAATTAGGATTTAATCAGCCTAATTACAAATTACTTATTAGAATTAGGTAGCATGTAAGAATAATAGCGAGGTAGCCGTTAATGGCAAACAGCTTTTGGACGAAGCAAGGGAGAACAAAAGACGCCCATGTTAGGTGGCCAAAGCAGGCTTTTGTTTCACATGGAAGTTGACAGCTTGACAATACCCTTCCCAAGAGCAAAACAAAAGAAGGCAATGCACCTTCTTGGTCGCCTATTGTTTTAGTACAGGTACAAGAGAATCTTTTGTCGTGTAGTGTAATGCACTGGCACTGGCACTGGCATGGTTAATGAGGTAGACTGTTCAAACAGAATTGATTGTAATACTGCGATAATCTAGACACACTAGCCAAGTTAGGCAACACACATCACATCAATTCAATTGTCGAGGTTGTAAACCATTGTATCGCGACGCCATAACGTCAGTGTCTTATATCCTGAAGCATAGTTGGGCACATTTCAGCTACTTGGGGAAAAATAATAATGCGGTACAAAAGCTTAAATTGTGTTGAAATCGAGAGCAATGACCCACCTGACAAAAATTAACTCGTGTAGGAATGCCTGCTAAGCTGCTTTCAATGCAAAATCTGCCCCTCAATAACGTTGAAAATGTGTTACTAACTAGCTAGCTAGTCCACTCATCCCTATGTTAAATCCCATAGGGTGATTATTCACCGCTACTGAGATAACGGGAAGGCTTCCAACTATGAAATTAAACGAATGGGTGCAATACAATACGAACTGCGTATCTTTTATGGTTTGGAGCATGGGGCGTAACAGGGATGGCGTGGGAGGGCGCGCAATACGATAATATTGTTATAGCCATTGTTAGTATTGTCGGAATCGTCTCTCATTGGACGGCCAAGTTCGGACCATGAAAACGTGTATACTGACGTACGTACCTAGACACACACTAGTGTATCACGATAAATCTAGACAACGTTGCAAAGAAATTGTATTCACGTCCAATTCACGAAAAATAAACCAACTGTAAAAACAAAGCAAAATAAACAAATCAAAATACTGGTAAAGTGGCCACCAACTTGAGAGTGGTTCGGCCCTTCAAAGGAGTGACATCGACACACCAAATCTAACTAAATAAAACAAATTACAACAAAATTTAAACCAAACCAAAATCCTATAAAGACGTGAAGTTGAGAATGGTTCGGCCTGTTGGCAAAAGGTAGTTGCAAATTGTTGCGCGGTAGTGGAGTTGAGTCACTACACAATTAAAAAAGGGGAGTGATATCAAAAACCAAAACTGGTAAAAGGGGCTGCCAAGTTCCGAATGGTTCGACTCTTCAAAGGAGTGATATCAACACACCAAAACATTCGCCAACTTAATCGAACCGAATAATACTTTGGAAGTTAAATGAAAACTTGAACATTGCTACTGAAAGTAACAACGTTCTAGTTTTCATTTAACCTTCGAATTATTAAACGGTGCGATTAAGTTGGCGAATATTTTGGTGTGTTGATATCACTCCTTTGAAGAGCCGAACCATTCGAGAACTTGGCGGCCCCTTTTACCAGTTTTGGTTTTGATATGATCGTAATGACTTGATAATATAAATCTATCTTGGCAGGACATGATAATCAAAGAAATTAAATTATTAAAATGTTATCACAAATACAACAAAAACAAATTATAACCCACCCTGGGAAAAATGTTGGCATATCATAATTTAGGCTTGGGTTAAAAAGTGTCTTTCCGGCTTAAAATAACCATCAAAACTTAAAAAGTCTATTAATGGAATTAGTTTTGCCACACTAACTAAACTCCACACTAATTAAACGGCCCCAATCAACACTGCACACTAACAAACAGCACCAATCAACAGTAACCAACTCTCTTAAGACCGAAGTTAAAGTATTTGTGTATTGTTCAGACCAATGCTTCAATATCGGGGGGAAGCAACTAGGCCTTCCTCAAGAATACACAGTGGCGCACTGATCAGCACCCACCTTGAATAACAGGCTTTTTTGCAAGCCAGACGGCAGCGAGTCAAGGGCTCCGCCTGACACCTGCTATTAAATAAGACTTGTGTCCTTGATTCTGTGGTCTCTGACGACCACTGTTGTACTATTTATTTCCAACGAGCAGGATAAACACAGGCAAAGAAATACGACAGCGTGCTCGTAATTCCGTTAGTTGGGCGTGTGCAAAGGAAATTTAAAATTCTTTATATGAAAAGTACTAAATAGTCTAGCGGCTACGGTCAAAAACCATGCACTTCCGGAGAAAAAACGTGAAACTTTTAAGAATATATTTTATAGATAAATAACATTTTTTTTTATTTGGTGCCCACTGACGTCATTTCCGGTTTAGCATCATTACGTCATCAAGATGTCCGCCACTCGATTTAACCCTAAAAATGTGTATCTTTGTAACCAGTAAACCGATTTTAATTTTTAATAGCTCGTTGAAAAGATAAAATCTTAACTAACCAATAAAAGTCCCATGGTCCCATGGTGCTTCTGGAATTCGACATTGTGCGGCATTACATTTGAGAGCTCGTAATAGCCCGAAGTAAAATAAGATTTTTTGAAAGATAAGGTATTTTTTCCATCAATAACCGAAATTATTTAACTTACATAGGGACCGTCCTATGGTGATTTTCGAATTCGTAGTGGTAATAGCCCGAAATGGACATGATTAGTCTTTTCTGAAAGGTGAGGATCTATTCTTTCCTTTAATCCTAACCAAAACTGTTTAAGCTTGTACACAAAAGAAACATGACCATTAAAATGGGACTTCGAAATTGAAACTAGCCGCTACGCCAATTACAGCTACACCGTTAAACGGGCGTTGGACGGTCCCTATCTAAGCTTAGCAATTTCGGTTAGGATTGATGGAAAGAATATATCCCTACCTTACAGAATATTCTAAGAATGTCCATTTCAGGCTATTAGAGGGCTCTTAAGGGCACTTTGAATTCTAAAATCAACTTGCGCTTTCGCCGCTATGCCATTGCTGCTACACTGTTAAATGGGCGTAGGACGGTCCCTAGACAACAACGCTAAACTTCGGTTAGGCTTGATAAAAAGAATAGATCCCAACTTTTCAGAAAATCATAAGCATGTCCATTTCGGGCTATTAGAGGGCTCGCAAGAGTACTTTCAATTCGAAAATCAACATCTATGCCATCGCCTCTTCACCTTTAAATGGTCGTAGGACGGTCCCTATCTAAGCTAAATAATTTCGGTTGGGATTGATCGAAAAAAGTGATTCCAACCTTTCAGATAATTTGAAGCATGTCCATTTCAGGCTATTACAGAGATCGCAAGAGCACTTTAAACACGAAAATCACTATAACAACTAATTGAAAAAAGGAGCGTTCGTGTGAAGTAAGTCAAATACGATTTTCACTTAAACGTATTAACATTATGCTTTTGATGTTTATGGTTAAGAAGCTATAGCCAAAAAATCCGGTTTTTTTTTGTGGGGGGGGGGGGGGCGTTTGAATTTTTCATCAGAGCTATTTATTTCCAGTTACCCTTTATGTGCATCTATACCAAATATCAAGGTTTTTACAGAAAGAAGACAATTCGACCTTCTAGCCACCTTACTATATGGAATGATGTGATGTTCTATATTCTCCAACTTGTGATAATTCGGCTAAGGTACCATCTTTTTAACATTGTTACGACTTTCTGGAAAGGGAATAAAATTTGTAACAATTCGTATGATAGGGCTGAATGTCTTTTATTACCTAGTTTGGCCGTTATTTTAATTCAAAAGCGAAAATACCTATTGCAAATCCCATAAAATTTACAATTTATGACTGTACCCCCTAACCTATCGAAGTTCTGTTAATGTGTCATAGGATCTTATTTGTGGCTTACAAAATTATCTTTTCAACAAGCCATAGAAAATCAAAATTGGTCTGCTGGTTACTGAGATACAGCGAAAACTCATACTGAATATCTTTGATGACGTAAGAGGGCAAACCGGATGTCATTATGTGGGCACCATATCAAAAAATGTTCCATTTGCCATAGTAAAAGATATTCTGAAATTGTCATGCGTTTTTCCAGAAGTGCACAGTTCACCTAAAATTTGGCTCTAACCGCTTAGCTGCGAACGTTATTGTTAACTAGAGGAAGCCTGTGCTACGCACGGTGCCGGTCATAAATTAAGTTTACAGACCCACTCCCCACTCCCACCCCACGCACTGCCACTCCCCACTCCCCACTCCCTACTCCCACCCCACGCACTGCCACTCCCCACTCCCACCCCACGCACTGCCACTCCCCACTCCCAACCCCCTCACTCCCACTCCCCCTCCCAACTCCCCACTCCCACACACACTGGCTAAGAAACGCTTTTACGGATTAAAATTTCAATCCAATTTTTGCGCACACTGTCTGACAAACGGTGACTTTTGCTGGCCTCAGTCACTGAATCTGCGCATCCAGTGGCTGAAATCGCAGGATGCACCGTTTAAAGAATGTGAGTGCTGAACCATCAACTTTGCATGAAACAATTTTTCTGTGGGAAGTAAATAAATCAGCTTTCGTAGAACAAAAGTTGAAACCTTGCACGGCTGCTTTGGCATTTTCCTTTTCTGGGAGAGTAAAGAAGTAAATCGCCGGCCTATGGCGCCCTAACAATGGCTCATTATTGTTTTGTTTTCGCTCATAGCTTTGATTGTGAACGACTACTTTGCAAGATAGCAATGATCAGCCTCGTGCTCAGCAGTGATTGTTGTTGTCCACTTTGAAACAATTCAGCTCAGCTCTGAAAGCCTTTATCTGAATTAAATAAGCCATTGCATCGTTTCGAGCTCCCAATTTCGAGGCCTGTGGGCCTCGAAATAGGCCTCGAAATTAACAACGTAGCTTGGTTTGATTTAAAACTATACGCATTTAGCTGAAACATGGATTCTTTCATTTTACCCATCAACAATCAACGGTTTGGACGATAGTTTTCAATCCTTAGCACGTGCACCAGGAATTGTTAGGCACCGTAGCAAAGACATTACACGTGCACGAAAACAATGAGAAGCGATTAAAGTGATTTGTGTCCTTCCGGTTTTCCTTTAACTTTCCTTTTCCTTTTATCTGCTCAGCCGGGATCCAGAATTATTATGTAGATGTGAAATTATTTTTTTTAGGAAAAATGTATGAGCAAGGCTCAAAAGTTAACTTGTCACACCACTCATTTTTGAAACACTGAAAAGTTATGTAAGCTTTAAGCTCCAAAACCCGTGTTTCAAACAAAACACCCCTTCTCCTTAAAAAGTGTACACCTGTCAATTTTGGTTGATTTAGCAGTTAAATCTTAAAAAAGTATGAAGAAATCAGTATTTATTGCCTTTGCTTTATACTTAGCGACAAATAACTTTTTGTGAGATCCCTATTTTAAACACTGAAAAGTTAACTTCATCTAAACTCCAAAAAACCTTGTTTAGAAAAAAAACACCCGCCCCCGGCAAAAAAAAACCCGTGATAATTTAAAAGTATGAAGAATGACTATTGATTTTGCAGTATTGTAAGATCTTGTGTTTAAAATAATGTGTTTAAAATAATAATAAACCTAATAAAAAATACAATACACCAACCACCACCTCTTGTGTATTTTTTGGTGGACTTTCCCCGTCATCAAGTAACACTATTGGTCTGCACAGAAAGTTAAGCTTGTTTATATGCAATTCCTAAAACTGCATTTAGTTTTTGCCAACTAAAATTTATTTTGTAACCTTAACTAACATCAAACATTCTTATTTTTCACTGTTGGTCTGTAAACAGCAGCGATAAAATGTAAAAATAACAAATAACAATAAATAACTAATCTGTTGACTGATAATACAAAGGAAAGCCTACATTTATTTCATGCTTTATTTCCTGTTTTTATTTCCCCTTGCTCTAGCTAAAATTGATTCTTTCAGTTGAACGGCCTGCATAACAAAATCTATTGACTTGCAATTTTTAAAATGTTGCTTAAACTTTTCCATTGAAATGCAACCGTATATAAACGGTGCATACTTACACATCCAAACAACAGATGGTAGAATTATTTTTACAGCGGACAGAGCTAGTGGAAGAATGGCAATTACCATAAGTTATCCAGAATTGAAGTAAGAATTTATTTGTTTATTTTTAGGTATTACATGTGACTTTGAGATTAAAAGAATATAGTGGAATTTGTTTTATCCGTTAGCTGTCACCATTTATAACTTTTAAACAAAACTAAAAAATGTGTGTATCGACAGACTTAAAAATACATTTGTATGTTTTTCAACTTTTGCAACCCTTCTGTATACAAAAACCCCACACATCCGCCACGTGATATGGTAATGTTAAGCAGTTGATATTTCTGGAAAAAAAAGCTAATTGTCACTCCAAAAAGAGTCTGGCTTAGGTATATTCAATCTGGCAAGAATTTTTCAGTCAATATCACCGCCACCTTTCTCTGTTCACCACTTTTTGCATGACTCAAATATTGCACGCACTACAGCCTCCAATACAAAATATAAGTCACTTGCCCCTACACCAATATTCTCGGACTATACCGCGTAATAAAATTTGATTGTTGAAAGGAAGTAAATCTGCTATTCATTTACTCAGAAACAGCATCTTCTACCCTTGCACGCATGAGCCTCCAATACAAAATATCAAGTCACAATCCACTCACCCCTACACCAATTTTCTAGGACGAAACCATCTAATAAAATTGAGTGTTGAAAGGAAGTAAACCTGCTATTCATTTACTCATAAACATCTACCTTGCATCAAAAGTGGGTGAGGCCGTAGAGCATGATCAACCCCCCCCCCCCTGGTCGAACCGTAACGATTCAGAAATAATCTAGGCAGTGAATTACTTCTGTCAAGCAGGAATTTATTCACACACTTTATAAATTGGGCACATATCTACAATACGGAATTAAAGTTCTTGCATAGATCTGTCTCTCCGGATATAGTACACAGTACTCATCAGCTGGCTTAGAAGTATTTGTAGTAATCATTTGAACTTGAAACAACTTTTTTAAGTTCATTACACTATGAACCGTACTTAAGATGGCGTCGGCCAGACACCACGTTAATATATACGAGTCTTGCATCTAAGACTAAATTAAAAAATAACAATGCCAACAAAGAAATGACATAATGCAAACTCACTTCACAGACAAAGAAAACACTAGGAAAAAAGATGGATAATCTCTAAACTTAAGTAGCAACACTAACAAGAAACCCCTACTTTAATCGTTTATAATTTCTAACCTAGCGCCTATTAATTGTCACCACTGACCATCTGGCATTGTTTCACTAGTGAATAGAAGGAATACGATCATAAAGGATTCACCAGCAAAAAAAAGAAGAAAAAAACAGCAGCAAAAAAAAAATCCGTTGAAGGCTAATACATGCTCAATTTTTACAAACGTGCATTTATTTGGTTTCAAGCCCCAGTCGGGGCAGTTGTCTTTTCTTTCTCAGACTAGTGTATCGTGTATCCTCACAAGGCCAGTCTTTAATTCGGACTACTTGTTCCGTTTACCCCTTACCTTGTGATTTTTTCTTTACTATGTGCCTTTATCTATTGCATTTTCTTTAGTAAGAGGCTGTTTTGTGAAACTGCAAAGCATGGAAAAACCAGTCAGTAGACATTCCATCTATTGCGCACCTACCTACTGATGCATCCTGGCGTACATTTTAAGTACAAAACACTGTCATAAACAATACAGTGGGTGGTTATTTTCTTTCAACTTCCACCGATCAGCAATGATGAACGTACAACAGCCATTAAGGCCATACTTAAGAGAACAGGTCATGTAGTTTTTAAAAGTTCATTTCGTTTTGTACGTAGGAAAAAAATCGTTCACCAGAAAACACTACCCACAAGGGTAAAAGAACCTGCCAACTTTCAGCCAATCAAAGTAGTGATATCAGAGCAAAAATGGCTGCCACCAAGTTGCTACATTAGGTGCGAAGCTAATCCCACTGACTATTAGATCAAAGGTTAAATGAATAATCTGACCATTGCTACAACCCGTAGCAATGCTCAAGTTTTTCATTTAACATGTAAAGTATGATAGTCTGGCCAAGTTTGGTCAAAAAATATAGAATAGGAACGGAGAAATTATTTTTTTTTTAAGTTTTGCTGGAGTGAGGACTTTAATCATATAAATTAAATCGTTTGCTGATTTGCAGTCAACCATCGACAATAAGCAGCGCGGATTTCGGATTTATTAAGAGCTTAGTGGATCGAAGCCATGCGCCCTACTACAAACAAGTAGCGCGTCCTTTTTATCGACGATGTTGTGTTGCCGATTATTTCTGGCAGTCTGTTTGCATTGTTTCTCGTTAACTAATAAATAAAGAGTGATGCTTATTTTGATCACCGGTGCCGTTTTCCCAATATACAGAAAAATATAATTACAAATATTTTTATATTTATATAGGCAATATTTTTAGTTATCAACCCATAAAAGGAACCTACTGGAGTTAAGAGTGTTTCATTCGTATCTGTTGCATAATTTATTTTACATGAGTGGAATCAGCAGAAATCAATGATCTTCATGCACTTTTACCACATTGATACAGTTTATGCACTTGCTTGAAATACATACAACTCCTGCTTGTCAGGGCACAAAGACTGACCATTTTCAACAATTTTTAAGCTGTTTGCTACATCGGTATTTATCCTCACCATCATGAAATACGTTCAGCTATGGCTTCTGTTATTGTACCAAAAGCTAGTGGCCCATGCAACAATGCAGGAATTGAACAATGTCTTCCTTACAATGAAGTGTGAATTAAACTTGGCGACCGGACTACTAGCGTGCTCCTTGATTGTTTCAAATTTGTTTGAAGCTCAATCGTCCCCCCTTACAAAATCGTGTAAATTGTTTGCTCTAAACAGTCCACCCTTCACCCCAGAAAAGCATGTCGGAAAGGGGGAATGATATAAAAACACGGTTAAGTGTCTCCCCCAGTAGCTCATTGAGCACCCGCTTTATTGCAATTAAACAGCAGATTGCAACATCCCCTTCTCACATACCCCTTCCCAAATCTACCCAAAAATTAACCAATCAAAGTGCAACAGATAATGCCAACACACTGAAAACGCATGAATCTAACATGAAGGGGTGAGGTAGGTAGGCATAAGATAAAAATAGTTGTCTACATTTGAAGGGTTAAAAATAGTTGTCTACATTTGAAGGGTTGCAATTGTGTGTAGTTTATGATAAATGTGCCCTCTGACTGGCAAGAATACTATAACACTAGAGGAAGCCCGTGCTATGCACGGGGCCGGTCACATTTCCCGAGACACATTTCCCGGGATATTTTTCCACCACTCTTTCCGACGACTTGTCAGATTGATCGACCACTCATGCCTGGCTCCTGTTTGGCTGCAGGTAGAATGGGCGATCGCATTTGCAATGCGGGAGCGAGGAGGGGAGAAATGGTTTTCCTTTTAGTCTTCCTGTTAGCTGGCCTCCGAATGTATTATATAGATTAACACGAATTTGGCAACGAATGTTTCATTTTCGGCCCAGACTTTGGGTGCTGTTCGCAATTAAAATGTTATAACCTTAAGAGGTGGGAGATGCCTCAAATTGTGGACTTCTACAGCTGCCATATTGGACGATTTTCCAACATGACGTCTGTGTGAAGTCCACAATTTGTGGTAGATTCCACGTTTTATAGTGTTTTTACAATTTTTATTGTGAACAAGTCCCCAACTACCAAAGTATTTTGTTACCAAATTCATGTTCTTGTGAGTTTTCTTGTGAGAGGGTATCTCTGTCAAACTACTGATGCAACTCGCAAATTAATTATATAATACAATTGCTTTTGGAGGGGCAGCATTTTTGGCGCCGTTTTCCCTATCGACGCCTGGGGAGCCCGATCCCTTCTTCCCCTCTTTCTCCAGCATTGTGGATGTGACTGCTGCTAACTCGTGTGACGAAAGTATGTGTTTTTATTTCTTTTTCTATTTGGGTATTTAATTGAGTTAGGAAGTTAAAAAAGCTCGTACTTGAGCTAATAATTATATTGGGTGATGATATAACAAGCACTAGTATGCATTTGCATTCCAGCAACGGTAATGCATGCGTGAAACTGGGGTTTATGAGGCACCTGATTTATCAGACTCATTAACTTTTGACGAACTAGTTAAAAAAAAAATCTTAGAAGACATTGAGCCAGTGCTCTCAGTGGTATCTGAGCGTGTAAAGTTTTTCAGAAGGTCGCAAAAATCGGATGAAAGTATTGGGGAATATTTATCTGCACTTAAGCTTATAACTAAATATTGTGACTTCGCCAAAATTAAAGACATAAACAGCGAAATGATTAGGGATCACCTAATTGGGGGGTCCAATCTGAAGTCATTCAACGCGAGTTGTTGAAGCAGACTCTGGATTTAAAGGCTACAACATCCTTAGCTTTATCCTTGGAATCTGCTGAAACCGGCCAAAGCATTTTGAGAAGCTATTTAAAGACTGTTAATTATGTAGCTAAAAAATCTAGCAAAACGCGTAGTAGGCCTAAATCTACTAAGGATTTTATTTGCTATTGTTGCGGCAAATCAGGCCACGTGAAAACACGCTGCAAATAGCGCGAGTATTCTTGTGACAGATGCCACACTGTCGGCCATTTAAAAGCTGTGTGCAGAAAAGCTAGTCATTCTAATCGAACTTAAAAACCACTCGACCACTCTAAAGCAAGTTCAAGCACAAATTTTAAGGCTAGGCCAAAGTCTAAACAGAAGTATAGTTACAAAAATCGCGTTAATAAAGTCGAACGCGATAGTGACAGCGAAGATGACCAGGATGTTGTCGCTGAAAATTCAGTCTGGTTCCGGGTCTGATAGTGATTCAGACAACGACTATCTTGTTCTGAAAAATAATACTCTTGGGCTGAGTCAGGCTGCGGACCAGATTTCAATTCCCCTTCACACCAATAGATCATAGTAGTAGTTAATTCTATAAAAATCCATAAATGGAATATGGCAGTCTGCCTAAATGGTCAGCCATAAATGGTGTCAAGCTTGTAATGGAACTTGATTCCGGAGCAGACGCATCCATTATACCCATTGAGGGGCATCAAAAATATTTTGCGGACTGTCCTTAAAACTCAGTCCGTATTCGATACACTCATACACTGACGGAATTGAGAACATGATTTACACTGTAAGTCTGAAGGTTGAAGTTAAAGGTCAAATTGAACACTTGGATGCTTTAGTTTCAAAATTGTATAAACCTGCTTTATTTCTAGTGTACGTTTTTCGCTGTTGGCTTATTTCCATTTTTCCTTAATGGGAAAGGATTGGCTTTCTATTTTTCGGGTTGATTTCCATCCATTTTACGACCTACAAACAAAAGTTAAACCTAAGAAAAGTGTAAAGAAATTAAAACTATATTACACCAGTTGACACTTCCGAAATAGTAAAGAGTTTCCCTGATCTTTTTAGTGAAGGTAAGGGTAAGTTTAAGAATTTCAAAGCCAAAATTCATTTAAAAACTGATGCAAAGCCTGTGTACTGTCGTGTAAGACCAGTTCCGTTAGCACTCAAAGAAAAGGTTAACCAAGAAATTCTAGATTGGTTGGCATTGGAATTCAAGAGCCTGTGGAGACCTCTCAGTGGTCTACGCCCATTGTAATAGTTCATAAACCGGATGGTCAAATCCGGGTGATAGGTGATTACAAGACCACCGTAAACCCCCAACTGGAAGTCGACCACTATCCGGTCCCCACGGCCGCAGAATTATTTAGTGAATTAGCAGGCAGTGACACGTTTTCCCCTTATCGATCTTAAGGATGCCTTTCTGCAAATTGAACTTGATAAAGAGTCACAAGAAGCTTTAACAATAAATACACCCCTGGTTTGTTCAGATGGCTTCACGTACCCCTGGGCCTAGCAGCCAGCCCTGGAATTTTCCAAAGGGTAATGACTCAAGTCACCAGTAAAATCCCCAAATGTCCCCCGTTTTACGATGAAATGATTAATATTTTAATCATTAAACAAACTGCTTTACAAGATGCAGGAGCCAAACTTAAGATCGAGAAGTGCAAACTGTCGTAGCCTGAATTAAAATATTTGGGCCACATGATAAATGCAGAAGGCCTGCATACACTACCTGAGGTTATCGAAGCAGTCACAAACGCTCCTAACCCTACATGTATTCAATAGCTACAGAGTTTTTTGGGTTTTGTAAACCATTACTCAAAATATCTACCAAAGCTCGCTCATATTCTGTCACCTGTTACACGTTTATTAAGCCCAAGTATCAAGTGGGTTTGGGGGGCAGAATGTGACCGAGCTGTGAGTAAAGTAAAAGAATTATTTCTTAAATCTAAAGTTCTGGTCCACTAGGATCCGAAGCTCAAACTCGTTTGTGATGGCTCACCTTATGGAGTCGGTGCGTGCCTCATGCATGTCATGAAAAATGGTGAATCTAGACCGATAGCTTTCGCTTCACGTAAGCTAACTCAAGCAGTAATGGGCTACTCGCATTTTTATCGGGAAGCTCTCAGTGTGGCTTGGGGAGTGAAGTGGTTTCACGAATATGTTTATGGTCAGCGATTCATACTACAGTCTGACCAAAAGGTACTAGTGTGGATGTTTGGCCCTGAAAAAGGAATACCGCAAACGGCAGCCGCCAGGGTTCAGCGTTGGGCAGTAATGCTTAATGTGTATGACTACGAATTTGAACATATTCCCGGAAAGCTTAACTTAAACAGCTGACGCGTTATCTCAACTTCCCCTACCAAATGCCCAGGAGTTCGAGAAAGCTGACGCACAATACAATGTTCTTGCTTTAGAAACGGTTTCAAATCTACCTGTTTTAACTAGTACTCGAAAGCAAACGTGACAAAATTCCTTCCAAAGTCTATCGCTACGTGAACCATGGCTGGCCTGACAAATGCGAAATTCCCGATCTGTTATCGTACTTCACACGCCGCACTGAAATCTCGGTTGAAAACAAAACCTTATATTGGGGGTATAGAGTCCTGGTGCCGAAGGCCTTGCGGTGACAAATCTTGAAAGACCTACATAGCGCTCACTTAGGCATAGTTAAATTGAAAAGTTTAGCTAGGCAAAAAGTCTGGTGACCCAAGTTAGACTCTTGACATTGAAAACAAAGTTAGATCATGTGAAAATTGTCAATAGTACAAAGCTGGACCCAAACACACAACAGCTGGACCCAACAGCTGGACCCATGTGTGTTTGGGTCAACAGCTGGACCCAAACACACATGGGAATATCCACTCAACCTAATGCTAGAATGCACGTGGATTTACTCGGCCTGATAGACAAAGACAAAGACAAGTATGTTTTTTGCACTAGTAGACGCACATTCAAAAATTCCTTTTGTGCATAAAATGAAGTCTACAACATCTGCACGAGTTATTGATGTGTTAAACAATCATATTGCTCAATATGGTTTAATACGGACAATGCTGTCCAATTAATGTCCGCAGAATTCCAAAATTGGTTAAAATCCAATGGGATTAGGCACATGACGGGCCCGAGTATTGCGCCCTGGACCAACGGATTGGCAGAAATTTATGTCCGCAATTTAAGAGTCTACAAGGCCGCGCGGTGACAGGGGTCTACTATTCAAGAAAGTAATAAATTCTTTCTTGTTATCAGTGCGTATCACTATCTCCGCTACCATACAAGCCACACCCAAAAAATTATACTTTAAACGAGAATTAAAGTCTCGGCTGGATTTACTGTTCCCTTACCCTATTGCAGCCGTTCGCCGTAAACAATTACAACAAGTACAGAGCACCCACCATCGTGAGTTGAAACTGTATCAAATAGGCAATGTTTGGTACCGTGACTTTAGTACGACAAATAATAGGCTATGGTCTAAAGGTGTCGTAACTCAAGACAGGCAGTAATCAATCCTGTATTATCGTTGACACTAACGGTAATACGATTCGCAAACAGCTAAGATTACATACCAGTGAAAATATCCTGAGAAGTCACCAAACGCACTTAATCCGAAAAGCAATAATTCCTGCGTGAATAATAATGAGCAACATCACGCTTTTTCAAAACGCATGTCATTTGGCGGTAAAACATGTGAACGGCCAAGTTCCGCTGACATAGTTCCTGCTCGTAAATCTCTTGGCCAATCCAGAAAGTCAATTCCTGTTGCCGAGGGCTCCAATCCACCAATCAATCAGCTTGGAAAATCACCTGAGAATTTGCCTCGCAAGTCACCAGGTGGCAGGAAATCTCCAGCGAAATTACCCCTCACACACGAAGTGGATGAGTCTACAAACGTAAACACCCAATCACCTTTGGCAGACACCAACAGTGCCTCTTCTGTAGAAATTGTAATGCCAGAATTGTAATGCCTTCATCGGTTGTTACGTCACCATCCACTAAACAAACATCACCAAAGCCAACAAACATCACCAAAGCCAAGTCATGCTAACAAAAAACCAAAAGCGAATCCTAACAAACGTAAAGTTGTGCTACCTCCAACTCAGGACGATATTGCTGCGCAACTTCAAAATCGACAAAATCGTACTAAAAGACTGCGAAGAGCTCCAGACAAGCTCAATTTGTAGTTTTGTTTTTTTTTATTTACTAGGTGAAGAATTTTCAACTTCTTCGTTTTTCGTAGTAATCTGTTGCCCGTGAATTAAACGATAATTCTTTTTAAACTGTAGCGAGTAACGCTAACATGTCTGTCCCAAGTTAATCGTGCTGAGAAACGGCTCTGTTAATTTTAAACAAGTCCACCTTTAAAATTAGGTAAAAATGTATTGTATATTGTTTGTGCGAAAAAATAATTACACGGTTTTATCTCTGTTTCTCTTTTTGTATTTTCATGTACATCATTCTTCAACGTCGGAACAAAAATTGCTTGCAGCCGCAATTTCCACTCCGGTGATTTTCTAACCAAAATACAACATCTGCAACCTGTACCATTGGATGCCAGATGTTCACAGCAACGTTGTAGCATTTCAGATGCAGTATTGTTTGCTGCTAATAGGAAATTAACCAAAAAAGGCTACGCACAACAAAAACAACCAAAAAAATCTAATTGAGTGTTACAAAAAATTCCTCCTGAAATTAAAAAAGTTTTCAGTCAGTTTCTAAAAATGTTTAATTTTTGCTTAACCCTGTACATCTTGAGTTCTTTTATATTGTAACCAGCTTTCAAAAAGTGTTTAGTTTTTTTCTCGAAAGCGAAAAACTTGTGTATCTTTCTGTAAACAAAGACAGCGAACTAAAAAAAATATCTTGCCTTCGTAATCATAGATTATTTTTTCCCTTTTTTTTCTCGTTCTCTGAATTGTGGAGTCGTTATTTGTGGCTCCACAATGGATGCCTTCAATTTGGAGTCAATATGTTAACCCTACCCAGTTCACCCTAATTCCCTGATAGGCTAGTCCCATTCAATTGTATACTATACTGTAAATCACATGACTTCCTGTTGTACTACTATTTATACTGATCCCCTACAGGAAGTAAACTGTCTTTTCAGCTGTAGCCTACACACTGGTGAGTCCGTGTCTTTCCTTTACCATTGGTGCCCACGCTGGGCTTAGGTGTGTCCCTGCCAAGGACATCAGAGTGATGCTTATTTTAATCATCGGTAGTGCTTTCCAGCATTGCAAATGACTGCGATCTTATTAATTGATGTCTCCCCCAAACCATAAAAGGCACCCTCTGGAGTTGAAAGAGTGTTGAATACCAGATTTCATTTGAATTTGTCGCGTAATTTATTTTATATGAGCAGAATTAGTCAGTCTCAGCAGTCGGTGTGTAGCAGTAGGCTGAAATCAATGATCTTTCACATCAATGACCTGTCTTAGGCAGAGGTCATGATGGATAGTATTGGACGATGAATTTTGAACACTTCTTTTAGTCCCGTCAAATTAGATCAGATGCTCGAAATAAAAGCTAATTTTTAGCACAGATGTTCGTAGACACATTACGTTCAACATACTAAAAGTCCTCAGCTGTCAGTGTTGAGCTAACGCTGCCATCTTGGAAACATGGTGTGCCCGATATCGTTTTTTTTTATTTTATATATCTCCGTAATGGTTGCTCAACCATGAAAATGTGTTCTGTCCAAAAATGTAGAGCATGAAATTTTCTACAAAAGAATGTTCTATTAATTTTTTTCGTAGGTCCAATGATTCGGCCAATAAACGGTGTAGAAGAATGCTGAGCTAATGCTGCTCTTGGAAACACATCACGGAAACAAAATATGTTTAATCCGAAATTGTAGGGCATGGGATTGTCTACAAAAAAGGTTCTATTAGTTTTTTTTTTAAACTTAGTCAATGATTTACCAAATAAACGGTATCAAAAGAGGCGCAACATGTACCCCCGTCCGCCCCCACACACCCAGTGTACGTTACACTTCATATAGTTTGGTGGCTTGGGGCCCAAAATTTATGGAATTTGTCACTTTCCGTGAAAAGCATTTATATGAAGATTGTCTGGAAAAAGTTGCTATGATACCAAATTTTAAAAAAAAACCACCAAAAACGGTAGTTATAGTGATTTTCGTTTTCAAAGTACCCTCTAACAGCCTGAAATGGATATGATTAGGATTTTCTGTATGGTGGGAATCCACTCTTTCCATAAATCATAGCCATAATTGTTTAACCTCGATTGGGACCGTCCTACGCCCATTTAAAGCAGAAGAGATAGCTGCCAGAACGATGGGTGATTTTCGAATTCAAAGTGCTTTTACGAAACCTCTAATAGGCAGAAATGAACACGTTTAGGATTTTCTTAAAGGTGTTTAACTTAGATAAGCGCCTTGCAAAATTTCTGAGCCCATTTAAAGGTGAAGAGGTAATGACATAGCAAAAGCGTATGGTGATTTTCGAATTCAAAGTTCTGTTGCGAACCCTCTAATAGCCCTAATTGAACATGATTAGGATATTATGAAAGGTGCATGGGGATCTATTCTATCCATCAATCCTAACGGAAAGGCGGTTCCAATAGCCGCTACACTGCTACACATTAAAAAAGGCGTAGGACGCCCCTATCTAAATTAAACAATTTCAGTTAGGATTGATAGAAATAATACATCATCACCTTTCAGAAAATCGTAAGCATGTCCATTTCGGGCTGTTAAAGAGCTCTCAAGAGCACTTTGAATTCGAAAATCATCATACGAATTTGCTGTTGCGCTTGTACCTCTTCACCTTTAAATGGGCGTAGAACGATCCGAATCTTAAGTAGAACAATTTAGGTTAAGATTGATAGAAAGGGTAGATCCCCACCGTTCAGAAAATCTTACACACGTCCATTTCGGGCCATTAGAGGGCTTGCATGAGCACTTTGAATTCGAAAATCAATGTACACTTTCACCGCTATGCCATTACCTCTTCCCCTTAGATGGGCGTACGTCGGTGCCTACCTGTGTTAAATAATTTAGGTTTGGATTGATGGAAAGAATGGATCCCCACCTTTCAAAAAATCCTAAGCATGTCCAATTCAGGCTATTAGAGGGCTCACAAGAGCACTTTGAATTTGAAAACCAAATGCTTTTGCCGTCATTCCATTACCTCCCCACCTTTACTAAGGCGTAGGTTGGTCCCTCTCTCGGCTAAGCAATTTCTGTTCGGACTGATGGAGAGAATAGATCCCCACCTTTCAGAAAATTCATGTTCATGTTCATTTCTGCCTATTAAAAGGCTCACCAGAGCACTTTGAATTAAAAAATCGCCATACGCTGTCGCTGCTACCTCTTCACCTTTATAGTGTAAGACGGTCCATATATAAGTTAACCAATTTTGATATGATTGATGAAAATATTAGATCCCATCCTTTCAGAAAAGCCTAAGCATATCCCCTTCAGGCTATTAGATGGCTCGCAACAATACTTTGAACACGAAAATCACTATAATACCCTTTATTTGTGGGGTAAATCACCCTCTCCACCTCCCCCATGGGGTTTTTTGAACTTGCTATCATAGCTATTTTTTACAGTTAACTCTTCATATGCATTCATGCTTTTCACAGAAAGTGACAAATTCCATCAATATTGGGCCCCAAGCCAACCCAACTGTATGAACTGTAATGTACATTGGGTACATTGGAGGACACATGTGTGGCTTCTTTGCCACAGTTTATTCGCTAAATCATTAACCCTGTTTAAAAAATACGAATGAAACTTTTTTGTAGACAATTACATGCTCTATAATTTCGGATTAAACATATTTTATGCAGCCGTTTCCATGATATATTGAACATGACCGATTTCGGGCACGTTTCCAAAATGGCGGCATTAGCTCAACATTCTTCTACACTGTTTATTGACTGAAGCATTGAATGTACAAAGAAAATAAATAGAACATTTTTTTGTAGACATACTTATTACACAAGCGGCAAACACCCACATTAGTTGCGGCACATAGCGGCGCACCATGCAACTAATCACATGAACCACTGATCTCTACTTATACTACAGAAAGCGGCTTGCAAATTTCAGATTTAATCTCACAAAATTAAAGCGGAGAACCATCAGGTCCAACACTCCGATTCTGTTTCAAGGATGGCAGTACCTGTAAGACATTTTTTCAGTTGGGAAAGTAGCACAGTGGCACTCAGAAATAGACGGGACACCAACTATTTGTGGAATCAATAGGTTGTCGGCCACAAAATTTCCAACAATCGTATTATTTAAAATGTTGGCATTTTTATAAATACTTAAGTTGGAAATTTTGTACCAGACATTATCCAAGATGAACTTGTCATCCTGGCACAATGGGGCAATGGTTGTAGGACATCCAGTTTTGCTCTTTACAAATATAAAGGCAGACATGGAGCCCTCATTTATTACATGACGTTCAATATCGCGTTCACCACGGCCAATATCACGGCCAACTGGCATTTCTTGTATTTGACCTTGTTAGTTTCCGTAAGATTCTTCTTAGTTTTCACAACTATTTCCCTTTTGCTAATAGCTTGTTAAGCCTTTTTGGAACTGGTTTAGCATGAAAACCAACATTTGTTTTTGGAAAGACCCATTTGTAGGTACGTTGGACACAGTTGTAAGGTAAATATGGAACGGTTCGAAGTTATATCAGTGTCTAATGCTTTTCTGATAGCAGATGTCTAGTCAACATTGTGGAGTATGGAACGTAGGTTATTGTAATTCAATAGTTTGCGTGATTTTGGCACAGGGGACACCGGAGAAGCCCTACAGTCCTGAACATATTATCGACACCAGTGCTAAAATGATTTGGTACTAGTGCCAAACCACAAGCTTATCAGAGTCTACCAAAACAAGGTAAAGAATATTATTCAAACGTGTTGGCTCGTTCACTTGTTCTGTTAATCCTAATTCAGAGATGCAATTAAAAAAATGGCTGTTGTCACCTATTGGTAGCCTAATTTAGGGCCCAGTTAATAGATGACGGATTAAAGTCCAAGTCTTTGATGAAAACCCTTATAAAATCGCAAATCATGAGTATACTATTCTCGTCAATTCTTAACTTAATGGAACAAAAATCAAGGCACAGTGCCTCCGAGTCAAACACTTAAAACAAAAACGAAGGTCCGACTTAACCAAAGCCAACACACCCCTTCCTCGTGAGCCCCAGTACCTTCTGGCGAAGTCCACCGAATTCCATGCTGTCTGGAACCGAGTCAGACAATCATGACTAGTAACTGAAACATCAAATTTGTACGTAGACAAAAGCCATAATCCCTGCAGCTTATAATTAGGGCTCTTGGTATTAAAGACAACACACTTCGAACAAGACTGGAACAAAAGATTTGAATCGTGGTAAGATTGGGGTTGGGTGTTTGTCATTCCTATTTAAAGAATTCCCCTTTAGCACACCCAGTTTCCCATATAATTGGGATGGGTAAGAGCATAGTTAACATCTTTTAACATTACATTTGCCAGCATGCTTCAAATGGATACATAACAAATTTACAATGTCAATTTATGTCACCTATGTCAACGTTGTGCAATTATGTACAATCAAATTATGTAAAAAAAAAAAATAATAGTAAAGTCAAATTTGTACGTAGACAATAAAAGCCATAATCCCTGCAGCTTATAATTTGGGCTCTTGGTATTAAAGACAACACACTTCAAACAAGACTGGAACAAAAGATTTAAATCGTGGTAAGATTGGGGTTGGGTGTTTGTCATTCCCATTTAAAGAATTCCCCTTTAGCACACCCAGTTTCCCATATAATTGGAATGGGTAGGAGCATAGTTAACATCTTTTAACATTACATTTGCCAGCATGCTTCAAATGGATACATAACAAATTTACAGTGTCAATTTGTCAACTATGTCAACCTTGTGCAATTATGTACAATCAAATGATGTAAACAAATATAATAATAATAATAATAATAATAATAATGTCAAATGGACACATAACAAAATATATGAACAAATTCACGTATTCTTTCACTTCTGGGGACTGTTGTGTAAAGTCAAACACTATAGATTTGTTGAAATATTAGCGACCTGCTTACGTACACTAATCCAAACAGGTCTTCAGTCTTCTGACGTTTCTTGCA
The DNA here is from genome assembly GCA_023313725.1 of Lithobius niger. Lineage (NCBI taxonomy): Eukaryota > Metazoa > Arthropoda > Chilopoda > Lithobiomorpha > Lithobiidae > Lithobius > Lithobius niger. Next base: position 27,857 of record JAHWFP010108582.1, read on the forward strand.
CCCCGTCTTTCATTCTCCTTTTTTTTTCTTTTTAGTAGTAGCTCTTCAATGCCCAATACCTCCCTGTGTTATATTTACAGCATCACCCAAGATGCCTTGAACAGTCTCCTTTAATCTGTCATTAGCTGACCGTTCAAAACTTTTTCCAGCATGCAAATCGTTTCCGATACCAACACCAGCATTTTCAGCTTTATAACCCAGATAAGACCCAATTGCCTTTAATTTTCCCAGTGAACTCCAATCCCTGAAATTCCGTGTTCACGTTGGTGGGTCTTCTATCATAAAATGGAATCCCACTCCTGGCTTGATTGACATCATAATCTGAATACGGACATTGACCCCATAGTAATGATAAATGAGGGGGGGGGGGGGAAGAGCTTTATATGACGTTTTTTTCATGGATCATCTTTCAGGTCTATTTCTAAGTATTGGAAGGAATAGGTCTGCAAAAGGAAATAATGAAAATTATTCTTCCGTGGAATAATGAAAATTATTCTTCGTGAACAATGGTACGCGAACATCGCCCAGCAACTGAGATTGAATAATTACAGACTACACAGCCTGTATTGGATTGTTAGTTTTTCCTTGACTGTTGTGTTTCAGGCAAATTCTGGAATTGGCTGTAGTGAAATCCAAATTGTGCTGCCATTGTAGGGCGTAACCTAAGCCTCGCGTACTAATCGGGATCATTGTCATTCTGCAATGAATAAGTATGGGTGTTTTCATCGTAACTAATTTTAGGAGGATCATTCCCCTGTACACTTTTTCTTGGGGCTCCGTTTCTATACGCTTTAATTTCGTCATGAATCGCATGCATTAAATCATGCATACTGTTGTAACGTCGTTCACCACATGTGCAAGTCAAAATGAAGTTTCTATTGCTGGAAAATACGATAACTTATTTTTTTGCATGAGTTCATCAAACGTTGCTGTTTCCCTGGAGGTTTTTTGGTGCCGAGTAGCGGCTTGCATCGTAACCCAACTCCGCAAGTGTTCTGCGCAGCTCCTCTCTATATAAAGTGCGATCATCATCACCATTTCCCTCCAGAGCTTGTCCATGCCGGACTGTTTCCCAACATTCGTCTCGAAGTTCTACAAGCCACGCCTAGAAGAAGGATATCCGATTCTGTAGCCCAGGTTATGGAGAATCCTTTCCGTCCCCCGACCGTGCCTGCTGATGATCCTGATGCCACAGTCTCTGCCATTCTGCTACCGCTCCCGAATGTGAATGCAAATTTGACGAATGGAGCACTCGGCACCGCTGCTATCTCTCCAATTCAAGCTGGCCAACGTTCTCCAGTTCAAGCCTCCATCTCTCATCCTTTGAAGCGGATTTTCAAGAGACCCGAGCCGCCTACATTCATCTCAAGAGACATAGGAAACGAATGCTGCAACAGGCGCATTCACCCAACCAGCCACTGGACTATCGTCGCAGGCAATGGTGCCTACCCTGTCTCCACTACAGCTCTACCTGCATCCATCACGAATGCGAATGCGCCTACAGCTGCACCACCACTCGATGGGTCAACGAATGCAAGCCACATCCGTTTTCCTGAACCGGCAGCTGATGACTCCACTAACATCCCCTTACCATGGGCTGACGACCAGATTTGGATATGCCCTCCGGGAGAAGGTCAAACAACAATCACTTCTAGGCCAGTCGACAACATTGCTAACTTGCCAGCTACGCAACGGTGGCGCCATCTTGGGGTGCTGAGAGCCACTTGAACTAGATAAAGACTGGCCTCTGCCCAGGACAGGCCATGATACCTCCTCCTTCCGCCCTTCAGGATCAGATGCAACCGCAACAAAAAACTTAGATACTTACCCGGAAACAGAGTTCCTTGCAGCTGAAGTAAAAATGGACTTTAGAACCGCCCTCTACCTCCCCAGGCATGCGGAAATCTCCACATTCGTCCTCCTTGACATTGACAAATGTATTCGACCAGGACTGAGAGCGGCATCCCAGGCTGACGTTTTAAATACTGCTATATGTGAGAAACGATCCTCGGCCCGTTCCCCATCTGATATCAAAAACCTTTCCAACCTGATCCAACAACTTTTCCAGAAGACAAGCTTTGCGACATATCACGCCCTCAACGAGTTCACACGGGCACTCTTCAACGACACTCTCCTCATGCAAGACATTGCTTTGGCCACCACCTCCAACCTTAACGATTCAACGAAGTTCAAATTAAGAAACCTTCCACTCCACGAATATGACACCCTATTCCATGGTCTCATTACGACTCTGGCTCCGCACTTGGACATGTCAAAGAAGCCCAAACCAATCAAGAATCCAGCGACTGCCCAGAATTTTCAGAGGCATTTTCCAAACAAGACCACTCAAAATAAGTCCTTCGGATCCACGGCTCAAGAACAAACCCCAAGCCTCAAGTTCCGACAACCGTCGATCTGACTTATCATTTCGTTCCTATTAATCCTTTTGATCGAACCAATCCTCAAGGAACTTTCCCCCAAAAAAACCGAAGCCGGAACGACAAGGGAACGTCAGACGACAAAAGAAGCCGATACTCCTCTCCTGGCAGAAAATCTAAGAGACCAATGACACCAACCATCAGTTCCAACATCCAGTAGGCGCTCGTCTACAACATCACCTTCCAGCATGGGAAAGACTGACGGAGAACAAACGTCCAACATCCTCTCCATCATTCAAGACAGTTTCCTCCCAACATTCCTCTCAAAAACACCTCTTGCAAAATCCCCCCCCCCCCCTCGGAAGCACATGATCCCACCCATTCCAAGACTTTCTGCCGAAATAAGGGAACTTCTCGAAGGAAGCAATCTCAGAATGCCACCTCCCATTTGGTCCAGGATTCTACAGTCACGTTTTTCTCGGACTAAAGAAATCTGGCGGAGAGAGGATGATTTTCAATTTAAAACCACTAAATCACTACACGGAAAACCACCATTTCAAAATCGAAACCTTGGAAACGATACAATTCTCTCTAAAACAAAACGATTGGAATATATCAATAGACTTGGAATATGCCTATCTTCATGTCCCGCTTCACGAATCGGTTCAACACCTCTTCAGATTCCTTTACCAAGACAAAGTCTACCAATACAAAGGCCTACCGTTCGGACTGAATGCTGCACCAAGACGACTGGTTACTAAAACACCAAGACCCCAGCGAACTAGCAGCCAACAGAGACTACTCTATCATCTCCTGAACGAGCTAGTATTTGGAGTAAATTACTCACAGTCAAGACTAATCCCGGCTCAGGGCTTCACCTTCCATACATACCTAGGAGTCTACTTCAATTGTCAACACCAACCATATGCCCCTCTCTGAACAGGATAGAGGACATCATAAACTACACACGTCAGTTTCGACAACAGCCGAACCATTCTCTCACAGACCTGAATTTAATCATTGGCAAGATGGATGACAAGGCCATTCCATCACTTCCGGACACGTGGGTGTAATGTCCTTTGGCATGGACACACCTAGACCCTGCGTGGGCACCAATGGTAAGAACTAGACATGGACTACCAGAGTGTAGGCTACAGCTGATAAGACAGTTTACTTCCTGTAAGGAGTGGTATAAATACACAGTGAACAGGAATTCATGTGATGTTACAATATTGTATACAATTAATCGGACTACCCTAATTAGGATAAACTGGGTAGGGCTAACATATTGATGCTAAATTGATGGCGGCTATTGTGGAGCCACAAATGACGACTCCGCAATACAGAGAACGAGAGAAAAAACCTAGCCTAGCTGAACATAAAATACGAAGGCAAGATATTTTTGTAGTTCACTGTCTATTTGTAAAGTAGTTACATAAGTTTATCGCTTTCGAAGAAAAAAAACTAAACTAAACTAAACTTTTTTGAAAGCTGGTTACAAAATAAAAGAACTCAAGATGTACAGGGTTAAGCAAAAATAAACATTTCAGAAACTGGCTGAAAACTTGCCAGTTTTAAATTTCAGGAGCAATTTTTGCAACATTCGATTAGAAAAAATTTTTGGTTGTTGTTTTTGTTGTACGTAGCCTTTTTTGGTTAATTTTCCTTACTGTTCCACCCAAACCATCGTCAACACACAACCTCTCACTTTCCATGGGAAACACTACTATGGTGGTTGGACATATGCAACCTACTCCAGTCGGCCCCTCTCCATGAACCACATCTAGAACTACTGCTTCTCACAGACGCATCAATGGATGGATGGGGAGCCCACATTGGCCACATGGAAACATCTGGAACTTGGGATCAATCGGACAAAGACCACATCAACGGCTTATAACTAAAAGTCATACTCAACATTCTCAAATACTTCCAGAGGATAATCCGAGGGAAAACGATCCAAGTTCAAGCCGACAACATAACTGCTGTTCCAGAGGATAATCCGAGGGAAAACGATCCAAGTTCAAGCCGACAACATAACTGCTGTTGCCTACACAAAGAAAAAAGGAAGAACACGTTCCCGAAAAGTACACAAGATAAATTTTCCAACTATGCATCCAACTCGGAACAACAATTCTCCCCCTTCACATCCCAGGCAACAGGAATGTCATTGCAGACTATCCCGCAATACACCACCGACAGGGGAGTGGATGCTAAAGAAATCCATTTGTGAATCACTTTTCAACATTTGGAGCACCCGAATGACGGACCTCTTCGCAATGAGGCACAGTGCCAGAGTTCCCCTCTTCGCAAGCCCAGTCCCAGACGAGAGAGCAATAGCAGTAGATCCTCTTCCTTCTAGTAGCTCTGAACTGGCCATCAGCACCATGGTTCCCACTTCTACTGCGTCTACTAGTGGATGACCCAAGAAGCTTCCCACTGTTACCAGACCTGCTATCCCAACAAGACGGAACAAAGACCCATCAAAATCGCCACACGATACACCTGCACGGGTGGCTACTATCGTCAAAATCCTCAAAAAAGCTAGCATTCATAAGGAGGAAGCATCCAGAATCGCAGCCCTCACGACCACATCAACCAACAGAGTCTCCAATAACCGTTGGATGAAATGGTTTCATTGATGTGACAGATGGAAAGTCAATCCTGTCAAGCCCCCTGTTCCAGAACTCTTAGTTTCTAAACACACTGTTCACTGAAGGTCTCAAAGGCTCAACGATTCTCGTCTACCGGTCTGCACTCAACACCGTATTCAAAGCAGCAGACAACTATCTTCTGGATGACTACAAGATTTCATCCCTCATCAGGTCCTTTGAAGTGAAGCACCCTGCAATTAAACGCACCTTCCCAGCAGACCCACAAAACAATCGTCATTCCAGCCTTGACGAATATTGTAGGTCAAGAACCCAAACGCCACCTCTGTCCGGTCCGTGCTCAATGATTCTACATCTCAAGGACCACCAACGGAAGGACTAGGGAAAGGAAGAACCCAACTATTCCTGTCGTTTGAAAGAAATTTCGGTGAAACTGCCACCGCTACCATCTCCAAATGGTTTCGGGACACAATCCAAGCTGCCTATGACGATTCCAATATAAGTCACAGAGATGAAAGCATCAGGGTCACAGCGCACGAGTTAAGGGCACTCTCCCCTCTTGGGCAGTGCACAACTGTCCCAAGTCGCTGACATCCTATCGACAGCCTATCGTAGCGAAGCAGCTCAGTCTTCACAAGCCACTATTCAGGGAGATGACGAAGCATCCATCCCCCTTAAGCCCTCAGAAAACGAAGACTGAAGCAAGACCTCATCTCTAACCAACAGTCCTTTTCAGGGCCACCAATTACCACGAAAGAGAACCAAACTCCTGTTTGATATCCTATTTTCTGAATAAAGTGCAAAGTTGGTGAGACGTTTTGAGGGAAACAAGCCGCCTCGTAACTTTAGGGTACCCGTCACGGCGGTGCCCGCCACCGTACTCTGACAAGGTCTTTAACTGTTAATGCAAAAATTAACAGGTTATCGTATTTTCTAACAATAGAAAGACAATTTTGTCGGCCCCAGCAAGGCCGGCTGAAAATTGTTTCTGTTACTTGAAAAATACATACCAACCCTACCTTCCCTCATCACCTGAGTCATCACATGACATATTAAGAAGTAAAAATGATGAGGAACGAATGCGCAATCGCGCTTTATATAGAGAGAAGCTGTGCAGAACACTTGCGCAGTTGGGTTACGACGCCGGCCGCTACTCAGCACCGAAAAACCTCCAGGGAAACGAACTGCAAAAATTATACTTATTAATTAATATATGCAAATAAATTAACAGGTTTTTATTTTCCAAGCAACAGAAACAATTTTCAGCCAGTCTCGTAGCTCTCCCTTTTCTGCGCGTCCATGGGGCAAACGACAAAGGCCTTGCATGCGTATATATAATTTACGTAACTTCCGGTTGCAGAATATCTGAAAGATGGCAGACAATGCCTGTAGCGTATTAACCCTGTGGTTTAAAAATGTGGATTTCAACCCTCATCGAATGTGGATTTATTTGCATGGACTTGAAGAGCTAAGTACTAGCTCTACAGTGATGCCCGGGCTTTTCAATTTTCTGCCTAAAGGTGAGATAAAGAAGATTTTAGCGGATTAACAGATAACGAATGCTGACCACGCTTGCGAGCAGCCAGCAAGGAACGCGCACCTACAAGTGTGGTGAACTCGACTAAAATGCGAAGTGATCAATGGCAATCGACCGAAATCAACTAAAATCTGCTGAGGGAGAATTCAACTAATCAGTGCAGAGGTTCAACCTGTCAAGTCGATGGACTTTTGCACAGTCCATCAGTGTGGACGCCACAGATATGAGAGGCGACAGCCCGTCTCAGTAGATGTAGACACAAGGCCAAAGTACTGCATGATGGCATGGACACAATCAAACCGCCACGTCAAGCCAAGCTGGCATACGGCAATGTTAGCGTTAGCTTTGTGCATAGGCAGTGTGTTGTGGGTGTAATTGGGACGTCGTGGGACGGTCAACGTATCAGGTTGTAAACGAATTTTTTTTAATATTACTCTTAGTGTATAAGGTAACTTGCATGTAAATTCTCATGATTTTGAAGGTTAATATCGACAATAATTTTTGTTGCTACTTGGATCGCCGTGCCAATTCGGTGAACGCATGGCAGTGCATGGAACTGACAGCAACTATGGGTATGAAAGGACGGTAAAGTTTACACCAGTAATAAGCAGATGTGCATTGCTGACTTTCCTAGTAAAGGGGGTGGAAACAGGACAATGCAAGAACGTACAGAGGGGAGTTGTGGAAACAGTGAACCTCGAAACTTGTGATTAAACAACAGTGTTTCGATAATGTGACGAAGTGTTTTTTATATATGTGCAGTTTGTGATGTGTGTATTGTGTTTAATTTGTAAGTTTTGATTTCGTTGTTGGAACTGGCTAAAAAAGGAGTAGTGACGCAGTACTTAATGGGGACGTAAGGGAAGTGCTGAAGAGAAGGCTTGCTAGTGAAGGAAGGATTTGAAAGAACTTTGACGTTTGGTAACGAGATTTGGCTGCAGGGAGGGCAACACATGCGGGAGTGGGAGATTACCCGAAATTGTTCCTCAACCTGCTCTACTACGAGGCAATGGGAAGGAGGGATTGCCAAATTGTAAGCATAACCATTTAGAGGTACTTGTGGGTGAGATATATGTTGAGTACGGTTACATGAAAGCCTCAAAAAAGATTAAAATAGAGGGTTGTCAAGAATGAACGAGAATCATAATGTGTCAATTGGAAACTTGAGATTGTGTCTAAAAGCTGTGACAAACACGTTATTAAATAAACGGTAATGTCAGGGCATTTTTTAACATAATAACTTCTGCTCCAAGTGGAGCACCAGCCTTATCGATTGGAGCACCAGTCAACGTCTTGGAACAGTGGAACACCAGCCGTTGCTACTCATTTCATCGTTTACAAAAATTCATTTCAAAGAATAAATTACAATGAAAACGAATATGTCCAAGTCGAATGTCACCGGTTGTTGTCCGAAATTATGAACGCTACCAACTCAATATAATTAAAGCCTTAGCACTGAAACCATTAGGATTGTAATGGCATATGTGTCCAAATCACGTGTTCATTCAGGCTCATTCCCGTGACGTCACTGCGTGGTATACTCAGTCTAGTCAAAGTCTCCTAAAGTAAATTAGATGAATTTTAAATGTACACTTACTGAGAAAGTTGAGCGCAAAAATGTATTCCTATTTTCCCCCACCACCCTCCATTTCTGCCAGCTCTTTGGCCACAGAATCATGGTTTTTTTAATTCGACGTGTCACACGTCGAATTAATGCGGTTGTGGCCAAAAAAACGGGAGTAGCCGATTTACGTCAGCGACATCTCCTTAAAAGCCAGACACATTTGTTCAATTCTGATCTGACGAAATTCAAGTATGCGGGTGGGTGACTTGCAGTGCGCCAGTACATAAGGTATTATGCTCTAGTTAATTTAGTTAGGGCAGTTTTAGTTCGCTAACCTCTAAAAAGGTCTCTGAGCGAAAAACCGTCGTCAAATAGTACACGATCAGTGGCTGACGTCAGCGCTTACTCAGCGTAAAGGTGTACGCTCAACGCCAATCATACGAAAAATTGCGGCGTGTAACTGTGCATTTCGGCAAGTCAGCTCTTCAACATTGCGGTCGGTTAGAGGCTATCGTGTACGTCAATATGGCTCCTCTCTTATGGCGCAGTGAGTCATCACTTAACCTTTGCGGTGATCTGGATGGTGCACCGAATTTCTATGATTGAATCTGGACGGTTCAATGAATGTGATGCTCGTATGAGACTTTTGCTGTTAATTACTGCGCCCTCCTGTCTGCTTTTCGGGTGCGATATATTACAAATTTTATTACGCGTATTTGTGGTGGTGTTTCCTATTGAACGAGTGAGCAAAGCGAATGAAGTTTTGTTTTCACAGTGGCGGACTGCCCCCCCCCCACCAAATTACCAAATTTATGAAATATGGTGTTCGAAGATTTAAAAAATGTAAAAGTCTGATGAACAAGAACAACGGGTATGGGAAACTGTAAAACAACGAAACTTTCAGTTTTTTTTTTGTAAAAAAACCAATATCAGCGTTCGATGAAAACTTACCTGGTCAGTGATTGCATCGTCGCACACAAGAGTCTGGCTCATTTGACGTATCGTAGTAGCAAACGTTACGAGAGAATTTTTTTTAATATAATGTCCAATATAGTAGATATCCTTCAGTACTCCATGCATTTAGATTTTTTAGTAGTGTCCTGTTGGTATGTCTGCCGTTCCAACTTCATACGTCAATTATAGATATTTTTTATTCTACCATACGACACGTCGAATTACTAATGCAGTGTTAGTGCATCTTGTTACTTCACATTCCTTAAAAAATGCCCTGGGTTATGTACCCAAATTGTATACAAAGTTTTGAAGGTGTAGGTTTTTAATGAGCCATTTAAGATATTTGTTCTTGTCATGTGTTGGTAAAGACTGAGATAGATGGCTGTCACTACCCTCGATTTAAGAAATTGAGATATGTGGCAAGATTTCAACAACAATGGGTCATAATGAGTTTGAAATGGATTTGCTATGTACAATGATTGTTGGAATAATTTTTCAACTGATTTTACCCAGGTACCACCAATCACAATCGCCTTGGAAAAAAACTTATAAAAATAAAATGGGTTTGAGCATAATTTAAAATTTGGATGTGTGATAACCGACTCCAGGAGTAGTTGCAGGTTTTCAAAGGGGTGAATTGCAGTGTTTGGATTGGTTGCACACAGATAGCGACTCCTATCTGGCAAACAGCGAAGACCAAGACCGTGCATGCATATACTACGTAACTAATGTAACTTCAGGTTGCAGAGCATCTGAAAGATAGCAAACGATGTTTATAGCCTATTAACCCTGTGGATTAAATATGTGGATTTCAACTCCTAATGAAGTGTGGATTTATTTCCGTAGACTTACGAGTTGGTAGCTAGCTCTATATGATCTTAGGTTCGACCAATGGCAAAATTTTCCCAATTAACCGATGCCGATTTTATGCCGATTTTGTTCTAACAGTTATTAACCTTCCTGACTGGCCGATGACTATATTTTGCCGATTTCATGACGTAACCAATCGGCCAATGCCAATTGCCAATATTTGTTTTAACCAGTGTAATCCATCCCCAAACAATCATCCCCAGCATTACAATCATCTTGACAAACAGCTGCTCCAGAATAATTTGCACTATAAGGGCTTAAAATATATTTTTTCTTTTAATAAATTGTAGTATAAAGCTAACCACGCATATTTAATTTGTTGGTAGAAGTTAACACATGCACGGAAGCACGTGCAAAGAACGAACGAAAAGAACGAACGAAAATTTTTTTTCCATATTTTGTTGTAAGGGTAAAAACCCCAAACCAAAACTTGTTGAGAATTCCTTCCAAGCTTTTCGGCTGTGTGAAGTCGTGATAATCAAATGCCAAGCTCTTTCGCCAAGCTAATCCCACTGAGTAACACATTACATAACATTAACGATACTCGGCCAAAGCAAAGTGCTTGTGAGGTTGAAAGGGGAGCATGGAAGCAATCAGGTCACGGGTTTTTGGACCATCTATCGTAATTAATTTTTCATTTTATAATGTAGGTGCCGCCCGTTAGATGGCTAGGAAGTTCCAAGTGTTTATTGTGCGGACACTAAGTTTTTGACGCACCAGAGTCCTAGCGTATGGGAGCTGCAATTTTTGTTCATGGCCCCTAGTTGTTGTGAAAGTGGCACGATTAGACATGTCTTCGCAGCATTTTGAGTCGAGATTATTTACATATTTGAAAGTTTCCAACAGGTCACCACGAAGAGTAGTGAGGCCCAAATGTCTAAGACGTTGCTGGTAATCCAAGTTTTTTAGCTGGATTGGTACCTGGATGCACGGCGTTGAATAGCCTCGATGATTCTTTTGTCTCTCACGAAATGTGGATTCCATACCTAGACACAGTAGTCCAGGTGGGGCCGATTGTATGTATTATAAAGAATACGCATGGTTCTTCCATCCAAATAGCGGAATCCCCTCTTAAATCTGCCCAACATCGAATTTGCCTTGCCCGCAGAAATACGACACTGTGTTCAAGTCTCTGGTGAACGTGGTGAATAGTTCGAAGGTTAAATTAAATATGTGAAAATTACTTACTGCGCTATTTTCAATTATTTCGTTTAACTTTGAAGTCGTAGTCGGTGGGATTGGCTTGGCGAAAGAACATTGCGTCGCACGACCAAAAAGCTTGGAGGGAATCCTTAACAAGTCTTGTTTTGGGGTTGATATCAGATATGTTTGGTCCAAATTGATGAAATCCTTTTTTTTTTTTTTTTTTTTAGCAATTAGGCTTATTAGTTGAATCACTAATTTTCTGGTCCATTTTTTTTTGGGCATTCGTTAGATTTTCAAGACAGCAGTCACCTTTTTCATTTGATTAACATTTTTTTTTAGTGTTGCAATATCTCCTTTTCAAACGCATGGACTTATTTACTGTTAAGTTAGGCATTGTTGCATAAAACAATGTTTAAAACAATGTAAAACAATCAATTTGGTCGTTTAGGGGCCCCTAGCCCCTGAACCACTTGACCAGTTAGAAGAGGCCTTATGAAAAAGGCAAACCTCTACAGCAATACCTGTAAAATGAGCTGACAACCAGCTTTATTCACCGCATGTAAGAATTTATTTTCGTGATACAAAAAAAGCACTGCTAGTAACAAGTAGTTAGTAATAAGGCAAATATCAACGTTATGCTCGTCGTTTTTTTAAAACAAGAAAACGTTAAGCTTTGTCACTAACAGTAACTTTTATGTTGTCAGCCGACCAAAGTCTCCTGATTAAACAAGTTTTAGCCATTTCTGTCGCATTGTTATTTGTCCTCAGATAGCTGAAAACAGCCAAAGACACGTGTCTAGTGGTCGCCATGCTCATATATATATATTATCTAGATGTTATCGTTTATCTTGGCGGGCGACACACTAGCCTGTGTCTTGATAAAGATCGAGAGATTGAGCATTTCAGTTTTTTTAATGAGCTAAATAGTTGGCAAAACCCATAACACTCCAGCAAGTGGCTGTCGGAAAGAAAGGAAAATGATATTTAGACAATCTGCGATCTGAGCTGTGAATGGCTGCTGTAACAATGACACAAATTCAGTATTTATTGAGGAACTAAATGGCTAAAGTGTAAAGGCACGTTTGTGACTTTGTAATTCAACACATCGTCAACACCGCATGTATATTTTTTTGCCTCTAAACGTTGCGTTTTGGAGGTTCTTTCCAATCTGTCCTTTGGTCATCAAGCGGGAAAGGCCTAGCACTGGCTGGCAAACATTTAATAGTGCATTGCCATAGGGGGTCCTGTGTGCAGTTTAATGAAGCAAACAAATAAGTTGGATAATCTTGTTCTACACCGTGCCAGCTTCCCTTTGCACCATGGTGTCATCCTCGTATGCAACCGGAGGTGGCGATATGACGTCATCAAAATGGCCGCCAACATTGGTTAAATAAACACTTATATCTCTGCAACCACTTGACCGATTTACTTTTTCTATAGCTCGTTTTAAAGCTATTGAGATGCAGTACCTTTAAAGTCCTACGAGTCAATACCAAAAATGCAAAGGATTTCTCGGTATAGGCTCGCAAACATAAAAATACCAGATTTTTTACTCAAATTTTTATGCTTAGTTGGAAATAACGACCAAACAACGAGACGGGCGCATTGATTTCATGGGAAGTAGATTATAGTAAATTCTGTTAGCTTTAAAATAAGCTATGGAAATTGAAAATCGGTTGAATGGTTCTCGAAATATCAACGCTGAGGCGAACGCATTTCACTAGGATGCTGCCGTTCTGATTCTGATGCAGCAGTAAGGAAAACTTCCAGTTTGTCGCTTATAATACGACGTTTGAACATTGTTCACCGGCATATACGTCGTACATCATCTTCTGAGGCAAGATTAAGATAAACTTTGATAACAATCATGTTGTAATCATAATCATATCCAGTATCAGAGTAAAGCGTTCAGAACTAAGACTAATGTCGGTATTCACAATAATAGTAAATTGGCCTTCAAACAACGGTGTGATTAGGCTTATTGTTTTCTCGTGTCATAGTTGGAATCTAGTATGGAGTTTGCCAAATCAGAACGTCACCATATGCAATACCTATAAGACTTACTACAAATTATGAATTGTGTTTAATTTGTCAAGAATTTAAAAAATGATCAGCTAGTAATTAATACCAAGCTGTCAGTTTAGCGAACATTCTAACTTGCATTCGTGAGTTGTCTGACTATGATTACGGGTTGTATCCTCGGAAAAGAAGAATCACAATCAAAATGTGTTTATTGGGCATCGGCTCGTTGCCATGCACCCTAAGAGAAGACGATTAGACAATGACAATGCAGAAAGTTTGATCCTAAAGAATGCTACTTGACACCTGTCCTGTTATAAGGCAACAACAAACAAAACAATTCACACTCGTACACGTGAAAGTTTTAACAGTAAAGTACAGTTGCAAATAATCCTCCTTCTGTTAGCACTTCCGGCGCGTATTACACGTTCGGCTGTGCCAGCCAAAAACAAAAACGACGTGAAAAATAGTTTCTTTTGTGACAAAGCGGGCTCCGAAAATAATACATTACGTAAGGTTGAAACTAAAACTGCCCACGCTCATTTAAAGGCAGCCATTGAAGTTAGCGATTCAGAAAATCAAAAGATCCGTCTTAATGCAGCTGTAGACAATGAGGACGTTATCGCTATGATTCTTCATTATCATAAGAACTGTTAGACACAGCAAGTTAACAATGTACTGAGAAAAAACAGTTCAAAAACAGCTGAAGTTAACCCATCATCAACTGCCGAAACAGCTTCCATTGTTGCATTCATGAGTATTCTTGATGCCTACCTTGGGGAAGGGAAAATTACCGATATGGGAACGTTATACATGACGTAGAGAACATATGCCAACGAAATGGTGTACAAGAATATATTTACTACCGGCAGCATCTACGAGAGTTTATTGCGTGAGTTTATATACCTGATGTTGAATTTAGTAAAGCAAAGAGACTAAATGAGCCTGACCGTGTTCACTTGAAAAGTATGAGAGAAGCTGCTGTTCATTACTTGGAAGATGAAGAATATACAACGCAAGAATTGAAAACACTTTACAAAGCAGCAGTAATACTACGACGATGTGGTGAAAAGGCTCAAAAATAGGACTTATGTGGAACACTAACAGAAGAAATGAATGGCATAATCCCTGTTCAGTTATCCAGGTCATTGGTTTGTACACGGACGTGCGACAATTACCAGTAGGCTAACACTCCTTACAAGAGTTTGACAAGAAAGTTAACACAGTGACGGTATTTCTTTTGTATACATATCTATCAAACAAGCGATTGTTAAAGGCAAACAATACCACTGCATTTCGTCATTGCCGGAATTTCCCTAGACCTAGAGCAGTAGGGAGCAGTAGACCAGTGCATTACTGGTTAATTTGCTCCATAATTATGGGTGTTCCGTAGCATACCGCAAGATTCTTAGAATTGAGACGGAACTGGCTGCAGCTGTGATAAAGAATATGGATGAGAATGATGGTGTTTTCGTACCATCTATAGCTTGGTAAGGGGTGGTTTTGTTTATTTCGCTCTTGACAATATGATAATGAAGATTATAGCGATGGCGTCCTCATTGTCTACAGCTGCATTAAGACGGATCTTTTGATTTCTGAATTGCTAACTTCAATGGCTGTCTTTAAATGAGCGCAGGCAGTTTTAGTTTCAACCTTACGTAATGTATTATTTTCGGAGCCCTCTTTGTCACAAAAGAAACAATTTTTCGCGTCGTTTTTGTTTTGGCTGGCACAGCAGAACGTGTAATACGCGCCGAAGTGCTAACAGAGGGAAGATTATTTGCAACTGTACTTTTCTGTTAAAACTTTCACGTGCACGAGCGTGAATTGTTTTGTTTGTTGTTGCCTTATAACAGTAAGGAAAATTAGAAATAAGCCAACAGCGAAAAACATACACTAATTTCCAATTTTCCTTAGTATTATTTCCAGCGATTTATGTCTATTTATTTACGCCTTTTAACAGGACAGGTGCCAAGTTGTATTGTTTAGGATAAAGCTTTCTGCATTGTCATTGTCTAATCGTCTTCTCTTAGGGTGTACGCTACGGGCGGATACCCAATAAACACATTCTGATTGCGATTCTTCTCTTCCGAGGATACAACCCGTAATCATAGTCAGACAACTCACGAATACAAGGTATAACGTTCACTAAACTGCCAGGTTTGGGATTAATTACTAGCTGATCATTTTTTTATTCTTGACAAATTAAACACAATTCATAATTTGTTGTCTTATAGGTATTGCATATGGTGAGCGTTATGATTTGGCAAACTCCATACTAGATTCCGAATATGAAATGAGAAAACAATAAGCCTAATCACACCGTAGTTTGAAGGCCAATTAACTATTATTGTGAATATCGACACTAGTCTGAACGCTTTACTCTGATACTGGATATGATTATGATTACAACATGATTGTTATCAAAGTTTATTTCAATCTTGCCTCAGAAGATGATGTACGACGTATATGCCGGTGAACAATGGTCAAATGTCGTATTATAAGCGCCGCCTAACGACAAACCGTGGAATTTATCCTTACTGCCACTAGCTGCATCGGCATCAGAATGGTAGAATCCTAGTGAAATGCGTTCGCCTTAGCGTTGATATTTCGGGAACCATTCAACCGATTTTCAATTTCTATAGCTTATTTTAAAGCTAACAGAATTTACTATAATCTAATTCCCATAAAAGTATTGCGCCAGTCTGGTTGTTTGGCCGTTGTTTCCAACTAAGCATAAAAACTTGAGTAAAAAAATCAGGCATTTTTATGTTTGCGAGCCTATATCATGAAATCTTTTAAATTTTTGGTATTGACTCGTAGGACTTTAACGATAGTGTATCTCAATAGCTTAAAAACGAGCTATAGAAAAAGTAAATCGGTCAAGTGGTTGCAGAGATATAAGTGTTTATTTAACCAATGTTGGTGGCCATTTTGATGACGTCATATCGCCACTTCCGGTTGCATATGGGGATGACACCATGGTGCAAAAGGAAGCTGGTATGGTGTAGAACAAGATTATCCAAGTTATTTGTTTGCTTCATTAAACTGCACACGGGACCCTTTTTTCTGCCCTATGGCAATGCACTATGCACTGTTTTCTGTAGGCTCCTGCTATAAGGAATAACATTGCAATTAAAACTTTTTAAGTGTGAATAGGCTACTGAGGAAGCTATTTAGTTGATTGTACCGTAAAAGCACTCCCTGTACACGATTCCATGCAAACAATGTCGCGCGAGTTCCTAAAAAATAGGTCTATTTCACGGAAACGATCGCCGCTTGTTGTTGACCGTGCGCATACGGAATTCGTTTTCTTTCACCCTTAACAAAACAATCGGTATTCCAGCGGCAGAAAGTTTGTTTGACCAGCCGATGCCGATATTTTTTTTTCGTATTTGTTGCGGCCGATGTAAATGCCAATTTATAGGAGGCAATACAGGGGCAAGCCGATGCCGATCAATCGGTCAACCCTTACGATTAAGGAAAATCAATCTATGACCAACATCGAAGAAACTCGTTAAGACTTCCCAGCAGGAAAGAAGTACGTCAGCTTGGCGACCTTAACCGTGGATTTCACTAGGTGGAGCTTGGACATTTTCAACTTTGTTGGACACGACACATGCGAGCCATAAAGGCAGGCTTTCCTGCAATGTAGTGAGAATTGAGGATAAGGGAAAGTGGGGTATGAGCCATTCCTAAAGATAAATCCGTGGTCGCGCTGCTCTGAGAATGTCACGTGACCTTCTCCACGTTGCCTGCGGCACAGTTCGACTCACTGCTCTCAGTTTTGTAAAGAGAAGTCGAGAAGCTTGCTTGACTCTTCCAACCACTCTACTTTGACTGTTAACAAGGAGTTTGTTGCAACGCGACTATAGCGAAATCCCTTCTCAGGAAATATAAAAAAAAACTATTAGGATTGCGGATGATTTCTAAAATTTATTAACCAGTTAAATGGGTTTTTTTTTTAATAATGTGAGAAAAATAGAACGGCCAGTCATCTTTACCACAAATGGATTAAATGACTCGCGTGCATTCAAGTTACATACGCTATGCCTAGGCTGCGTCATGAACGAAAAAAAAATACAGGAAAGAAGCCTAAAAACAGCTGAAGGATAAAAAAAAAAAAAAAAGCCGCGGGAAAAGCTGCAGAAAAAAGCCAAATTATTTTGTCGTATTTTTTTTCGTGTTGTTGTTGATACAGGTTAGGTTAGGTTAAGTCAATTGACTTAAGCTGACTCGAATTTCCTTATGTAGTGTAGGGAGTTTCACCAAGAAACTTATTTTCGGTTGCATTCGTAGTACAGCATCCATAGTTCACAGTGACTATAAACTAGGAATTTAGGAAAAACTTATCTGCGTATAAAAAAATCGAGGTAAAACTGGAAAAGCTTGTGAATAAAACTAATACGGAAAAATGATCTAGATGAAAAAAAAAAAAAAAACTCATTGTAAAAAATCATTTCTTGGGAAACACGAGCCACGGTAACTGCCCTAATCAACCTATCACAATAATAATAACATAACAAAACAAAACAAAAATAACGAAAATAAATTTTTTCATCCCCGGACACTTTTTTCCAGTACTTTCCGATACGTTTTTACAGTAAACATTTTTCGACAAACTTTTTTCCTCATCGGACTTTTTTATATCTGTTCAAATAGGCTTGGTTTTTAAAATTAATATTATTATTATTGAAATGGCTTGGGTTGGCATGTTTCCAAAAAGCAATTAGGCACACAAACATCGACGAATGTCTTTTATTTTTCGTAGTCGGCAGGATTAACTTGGCGAAAGAGCTTAGCGTTGGCTATCACGACTTCAAACGGCTGAAGAGCATGACAGGAATCCTTAACAAGTTTTGTTTTGGCGATATATCACATCTTTTGGTCCAAACTAACACGATCCTTTTTCCCGTTGAAGCTATGAGATAATGAGATAATGAGATAAAAGCTATGAAGCTATGAGATAAAAAGCCGAATCCGGTTTAAGATCCCTATGTTTTGAGGGTGGGGGCGGGGGGGGGGGAGTATTAGTAGGTTTCCATTAGTCTGATTACGTGTGTCGAGGAGTTTACCAAACTCGCGTTATTTAGTAATGAGAAAAACAATAATTCTTCATTCGTGCTGCTGTTGTGTGCTGAGGGTACTAACGTGGTCTTCGTGTTCATTGTTGAAAGCAAAATATGTTCATTGTTATATTGTTGAAGCATATAACTCCCTCTCATATGGTCCCTCTCATCGTCGTGGGGCGGACAACCTGGTTTGGCTTTGTGCTCCCTAAAAAAAAAAAAAAACAACAAAATGGTCCCATCGCATCATCGTGTAGCAGATGAGATAGGACCATTTTGTTTTTATACCGAGTTGTTGTTGTTGTTTGTATTTTTAGGGAGCACGAACCCAAACTGGGTTATCTGCCCCACGACGATGATATGGGACCATTTTGCTGTTATACTGAGTTGTTGCTGTTGTTTGTTTTATTAGGGAGCACTTCGTGCCAGTTTGGGTT
>JAHWFP010108582.1:55900-70493 GCA_023313725.1 Lithobius niger
TGACGCCTACTCCCAAGATGGCCGTCTCCTGCATTTAATCTTTGGCGTGCGCCAGAAGTAGAAAACTGGTGTAAGTTTGCATACAGAAAACTGACGTATTGGTGCTTCTTGTCCTACCATTTATCATTCTTCTTTGATAGACGCGAACGACGGAGTGCCCGGATGTTCGTGGCGTAGCATTGTGTGAATTGGTGATCACGCTATTGCAAAATGTTAGCGCAAAATAGTTAGCAATCAAACTGAAAGTTTGCATGAGCTTTCTCAAGACATTAAATAAGCAGGTCGTGCCAATAATTGTTGTAGTAATTTAAAGGTATTTTAAACTTAAGTTTTTGTGGAATCGGTAGGCTCGGCAAAGCTACGGAGGAAGCGGCTGGCGCAGCTTGCCACTGGATGGAGCAGCGCTTCAAACTGGACGCTGTCGCGATATGTTGCGTATGAAGAGTCAAGTCACTACTGTATAACCCTCGTTTGCAGAAGAGGGGTACACAGGTGGAAAATGTTACCCATGGGAGATAAGAACTTTGGTCGTACTTTCCAGCGGGCTATGTGAGACGCACTGAAGAGCTACATAGACGAATGTTACGTTACTTAATATTAATGCCATAATGGCAAACGAGATCGGGAACATGTTGAGCACTCCAAGCCGTAGGAATCATGCTAAAGCGAAACAAATTTTGAGTTTTGGCTACCGTTCACGAAAAGTATCTGTAGGAAGTGTCTGACTATCGAAGGAGATGCTACATGCCATCAGAGCTTATCCAACCCCCAGGTCAAAGAAGCAGATAAGAGAATTTCTGTGCATGATAAATTATTTCCGGAAATTTGTGAAAGGATGTTGAAACTGGAAACGGCACTCCAATGTGATCCACCGAAACGGGGGATAAGGTTTTGAGGGGTTGTTTACAAGCATGATGTGAGACACAGACCATTTTCCTTGAAGGAAGTTGATATATGTAGAGTATTCTAAATTTTAACAATTCAATAAAAACTATGTGTGCAGACTGAAGGTAGACCAGTGGGATGAAAGCTGTTTACGATATGTCGAAACAACAAATTTAATTGAATAGCGTATGTTAATATTTTCATTCATGTATTGGAATCAGTTATTAGAATATTTATTGGAAAACGTCTGTTTTATATGTATTTCAGAACTTGTTGTAGGTGAACTCGGGGATAGATTGGCGATACTGTACGGGACAAACGTAGATTGGGTAGTCTGTTTTCGTGCTGATGCCAGGAGGAGTTGTGATTTCGATGGGGGAACTGTGGAGATCGGTAATCCAACCTTAACCGACAGGTGCCACCCCACAGCGTTGTTATTAAACCATCTTCATTATTATTATTTTAAACGTCGGAATGGAGTTTTCTGTCCAGAACCCAGCAAATCCGGGTACTGAGTCGTCAAGAAGTAATTGTTGTTTGAACGGTGGCAAGGAGCCCGAGGTCATGTTTTTTTTTTTACGATAGAACTTTAAAAGGAACTCTATTGTTTCCTTTCGGAATAACCATTTCCTCCCTTTTATCAAGGAAACGTGCCACCACTCATTAAAATTAGAATTCATTCCACAAGCATGATTGAGCGAAACGTACTTTTCTTTTCTCGTTTTATATCTTTTTCCCCACAAGCTGTGATTTCTGCTGACTCTGTAAATTCTTTTAAAAACAAGTTTCATGCACACATTGTCTCAAATTCCCCCACCTTGTAACTTTGGAGTAGCTTTTGTTTCAATCTTTGTCTGTTTTTGCGCAGGTGGTTTTCTTGGCCACTTGGCAGGCACTCTGCTGCCTCCCGGTGGCCGAGGGAACCTTTCTTGCATTGCCATAACTTGTTAATTACTTGGGCTTTATTGATGCACTGGTCACCAGAGTCTACCAAATGACATTTATTGTTATACATTGCATATTTCTAGTGTTCCAAGTTACTCGTAGCCAAACTGTATTGCTGTAATAAACATATTTCAATCATGCCAAATCTTGATTCAGTTTATACAAATTTTCTTTGTACAAATTTATACAATTTTCGTTTTGCCTAATTAATTTATGTACTGGTATTATTTTCTTTCTTGTTTTTGCCTTATTGCTTAATGAACTGTTCTTTTCTGTTGTGCAACCACAATTCCAGTAATTCCCCTAGGGCAATTGAATTTTGTCAAAGTAAAAAAAAATTAGTTTCTTGTTGGCGGTGGGAAAACTTGTGTAACCTGTGAATTTTTGTATTGGTTCCTTGCGGTGCTGCTTTTCCCTGGATGTTTTTTGGTTCCTTGTAGCCGCCAGCGTCACAACCTGATTGCGCATGTCCGGGTGCAACCCCCCTCTATAAAAGCGCTTTCGTGCAAAAGACAAGTCATCATTTTTCCTCCAGCGAGCTACTGCTAGCATCATTCCCGTCCGCCATCTTGAAAATCTTCTAGCTTCTTTCGTCCTGCCTTTGTGTCCGACTCCAGTCGCAACGTGAGAGCCCTGCAGCCACGACCAAGACCGCGGATGAAACCCAGAAGGACGTTTCTGCCCGGAAGACACCTCCTTGGTTTTCGCTTACTCTTCTGCCACTGCCGGTTCCCTAATCACGGACCCGCCAGCCTCGTCTCAAGCAGCCCACAACAAACTACCGCCGTTTCGTCCAGTCGTTTTTGCTTTCCGCCGCTGGCACGTCACCCATGGTTTTACTACAGCATCTATAGCCGCTATTCCCGCGTTTTCTCTTTTGTGGCTGCAGCCATTGTGGTTGATGCAGCACGATTGACTGGACCAATGGTTGCCGCTGTTCCTGTTCGTCGCGATCAGAGCTTGGCCATCAATTCATGAGCCATCTCAGTCCATTTGGGCATTTTCGTGGTATTGTACCACGCCCGGCACAAAAGTCGCCTTCAATCTTGGATTGATGCTAGCCATTTTTGTCTCCACCATCTTGAATTCCAGCCTCTTTCGTGACTACCACACTAGCACGAATGACATCTCCTTGAATGGAAGCAAGCCTCCGCCTGTCACCACGCTCCTCTTTTGTCTCAAGACGTTAGGCTTAAAGAAGCCAAGGGACACAATCGTCTCCCTTGCTGCTTCGGTTTTTTTCTTACCAAACCACATTGAAAAAAGTCGGAGCCCCTCCCCCCCCCCCCAACCACAACATTCCACAACTGAAGCCTCCATCGCCGATGATTGGGCTCTTCTTTGTTTCGGTTAATTCCGATAACGAACAAGACCCTCAACTGTTGCTATGACCACTCGTCGGACGCTGCCGTAAACCACCACGCCTGAATTCGGTGGCGGAACTGACCACCACCGACCACCATGCCTGGGCTGACACCGTTGGAAAAGAATATGGCATCATGGCTAGTTAACACGCCTGCACTCTTTCGTGGTTTTCTGCTCAGTGCTTTCCCATTTTACCGACTGGAGCACCAACTCCCAGAAGTAAACTGTCACCATCAAGTTCCAGCCTCTTTCGAAACATTCATATCCGGCACGAATGAGACCCCCCGGACTGATGCAGGCTGTTTTAGGTATCCATTTCTGAAAACTCTGGTCTCTCAGTGGCAAGTACAACCAGCATGAGAGACTCCTCCCTAAATTTTGGCAAGTACAACCGGCAACGCCTCCCTGAATTGAAAACAAGCTTCTAACCGTCATTTTCCTCTTTTTCGGTTTTAACCAAACTGCATTGAATTGTTGACTTCACATCAAACTACTCAGAAGCTGAACAGCTGTGTTCTTCTCGTTAACGGTTAATTCCAATAACGAACGAGACTCAAAAATGCCAATGCATCATTAAACTCCGTTTGTCCTTAGTTGAAGCAAGGAAGTTCCAGTGGGGGCTTAACAACCATGCCCCCCCCCCTCCCTCAATGATTTTCGGCAAAGACAACCAAAGCCTCGCACCTTCCGAATTGGCTTGAAGCAAGCAATCATGGAAAGGGGAAAGTGGTAGATTAACCATTAATCCTTCTCATAGACATTAGACAAGCCATGGAGAAGAAGCAAGTTCCGTAGGCCGCCTCACTCACTTCTTAAGACATCGTCACATGAAGTCGTCTGACACTGCCGTTCACCACCACACCTAAATTCGGCAATTGAACGGGCAGACAGCATTTGAAAACACGTGGCTGATTAACAACGAAATTGTGCTACCCTTATGGTTTCCACCCGGTATTTTCATTATCGCCGATTGCAGCACCGGGTCTTCGACGGAAACTGCCATTCACCACCACGCCTGGATTCGGTGGCTGAACAAAAACGCACCGAGTTAAAAGAACAACACATCGTGGCTCCCACCCTGTTGTCTCCCAGAGTCGATCTACATCTCTCCCAGTGAGCGGCATAATTTTAACCATTTCGACTGGGTCTGGCTGTTCATCTTCATCTGCACATCTACCATCATTTGTTCGCCATCTGAGAAGAGTGCTCGTTTTCACCAATGCATTCAACTTCTGGGACCCATGCACCTGAGCCGTTGTCTCTCCCTGCTGTTCGTCTCTTTTGTGGTTAGAATCCATCAAGCTGATCGCTTTCACCGTTTGTGTGTCTCTGCCCGGTGCTCTTTTTCTTCAAAGCTTCCAGCCTCATGAATGCAAGACAAAATGCGTTGCCTACTCCTACTGTTCGTCTCTTTGTGGTTAGAATAAATTACCCACACATTGAGTCGATCATCTTCAGCTTTTGTGTGCTTCCGCCCGGTGCCCTTTTTCGCCAAAGCTTCCAGCTTCATCAACGCAAGACGAAATGTGTTGCCAACTCCTGCTGCTCGTCTCTTTCGTGGCTAGAAACCAAACATGAAGTCGATCACGTCCCTTTTCGTGGACGTATACCTAGTGGTCCTTTTTGTCAATGCTTCTTGACTGAGCACCCAAGACAAACAGCGTTGCCTGCAACTCCTGCTGCTCATCTCTTTTGTGAGCCTCAACCCAGTGCTCTTTGTTCGTCAATACTTCCAACTTTACAAATGCAAGAAGACATGTGTTGCCCACGTCTGTTACGTGGCTAGAACCCACGTACCGAGTCGACCGCCTCCCGTTTTTCGTCGTTTCCGCCCAGTGCTCCTTTTTTTTCAGTGCTTCATACGTCATGAATTCAAGACGAAATATGTTTTTAACTCCTGCTGCTAGTCTCTTTCGTGGCTAGGACCCATTTATTGAGTCGAGCGCCTTCCGCTTTCGTCATTTTCAGTCTGCGGTCATTACCTGACCACGATTGAAGCACTGAAGGTCGTCTCCGCCGAAAGACCCCTTCTCTCTCTTTCGTGAGGTTAGCCGCTCATTCTCACTGCTGCTGGTCCCCCAATCATAGACCCACGAACCTTGCCTCAACCTCCATCCTCTTTCGGGGAACTTTCGTCGTTCTCAAAAGTCGCCTCCCAGCACAAACATCCCACGCATTGAGTCGAAGCCTCTCCTTGCGCGAGCTCCCGCCCTGAACTCCTTTTGCCAGTACGTCCAGATTCAAATGACAAGGAATACAAGACAAAACGCGTTATCAAATTCAGCTGCTCGTCTCTTTCATGGTCGATGCCTCCTCCTTTTATGAGCGTTCACCCGAGTGCTCATTTTCGTCAATGCATCCTAACTCGAGCATCCAAAACGAAAAAGAGTTCCTGAATGAATTCAGGAAGTGCAAGCAACTCGCATTGCCAGTAAAGCCATCAGGGACTCAACCAACAGAATCCGTGGCAGCCACTGGGTAAAACAGGTTCATTGGTGTGACAGAGTGAAAGTCAATCCTGCCAACCTCCCCTCCACGATCTCTTCAAAGAAGGTTTAAAATGATCAACAATCCTGGTTTACCGTTCAGCACTAATCTCGGTGCTGAAAGCTGCAGACAGCAACAGTCTCCTAGATGACTGCCGCAAATCCTCTTTCATCAAATACCTCGAAATAGAACGTCCAGCTACTCGTCTCTTTCCTTATTGGGATTTCCTCGTCGTCCTACAATCCCCAATGAAACCACCTCGTTAACCAAGTCAAAACAGCCCGACGACCATCCTCATTCGCAAAACTGTGTTCCTAACAATGCTGGCCGCAAGTCTTCGATGTAGCAAATTTCAAGCATTATCAGCAGATCCAGGCTTCTGTTTCTTCGCCCAAGACAACTCCTCAGTCATCCTCACACCAAGAGCCGACTATCGAGCAAAAAAAAAGAAAAAACCCGTGCAAACCAACAAAATCAATCATCATCCCGGCTCTATCCAAAATCACAGGTGATGTATCTGAACGCCTCTTGTGTCCAGTACGAGCACTGAGTTTCGTGCTCGTACTGGACACTAAGAACAGATAATAATGAAATTCGAAAAGGCAGAAATCGGCTCTTTCTCCCTTTCAGTGGAGACTTCGGTGAAACATCAGCAAGCACCATTGCACAATGGATAAAAAAAACATCCAACGTGCATACGCAAATCAAAACACCAATTGTGTTGACAGCAGCATCAGAGTTACTGCATACGAATTGAGGGCAATCTCCACATCATGGCCATTCCACAACTCCATTCCGGTTCCGCACATCCTGTCAACAGCATCTTAGCGAAGCACTTCCATCTTCACCCTACTTCAAGGAGAAGATGAAGCAAGCCAGTGGATCACATCGTCTGGGCCCCATTTTAGCAGACAAATATGTCATCCAGCCACTAGAAAACATAAGCTAGTCCACCATCAAGATGGAAGCAAGATCATCAACTTTAAACAAACGGCCCCTGTTCAGGACCACCACGTTCGGCCAAAGGAGATCCAAATTCGACTGTTTTCATATATTCTGAAAAAAGTGAGAAGTTTGTTAAAACGTTTTGGGGAAAGCCAGCTCGTAACTCTAGGGCGCCCGTTAAGGCGGTGCCCGCCACCTAACTTTGACTAGGTCTGGGTCTGTGAATGCAAATATTTGCAGGTTATGCATGTTTTCCCACCAGCAACAAGAAACTTAATTTTGTCGGCTCCTCAGGCCAGGCCGGCTAAAAATTGTTTCTTTTGCCCAAGGAAAGTTTATGTAACCAAACCCGCCCTACCTCCCCACTGCTTGATGAAATCAAGAGGAAAAATAATGACATCTTTCTAATGAAAGCGCTTTTATAGAGGATGGTTTGCCCCACACATGCGCAATCGAGTTACGACACTGGTGGCTACAAGGAACCGAAAAACCTCCAGGAAAACGCAGCATTGCAAGGAACAAATACAAAAATTCGCAGGTTGTGTATCTTTTCCAAAAGAAAAGTTTCAGCCAGCCCAGGTTGAGAGGCTGGCAAAATTAAGTTATTAATTATAACTAGCTAATTTCACACAAATTCAATAATGTATGCGGTCAAGTTGGTATGCAGTTCACAATTGACGTCCAGAAGGTGCATTTTATCGTCTATGGAGAATACAAAGAATGCAGTAATACTTTTAATACAGTTTTTACGAACGTTCTGGAGCATCCCATACTGTGATCAAAACAATTGTCCTCCCCTCTCCCATTCTTAATACATGGTAAGGATGAAGACTCAAATTTCACAAAATATTTTGTTAGCTAAATAAGCTGTTTGCTAATTTCACTAAAAAGCTCAATTTTGTTAGCTAAATCAAGACAACACGATTATTATCGATAGTATTGATGCACTGCTTATTGTTTGTTTTTGGTTGTATTTTAATCATAAAAGAAAATTGCAGTTACAATAAATGCATAAAAATACACAGCGAACATTTTTGTATGAAGCTCACGACCGAAAAGCCGATAACCACCTTAATATGAGATTTCATACAAATGTAATCGTACATCGATAAAGGGACCAAGGTTTTGCTATAGGTGATATCAGAGCCAAAAATAGCTGCCGCCAAGTTACTCGTCCCAACCCCAAACAATCAGTCTTTACTGACATCGTGAGTGATCTCGATTGATACCACAAACGTAAAAGCATGGAATCGCCACTTTCTACAGAAAAAAACTGGGGTTCTAGTTTGACAGGTTTTACTAGCCGCCGCACGTTTTCTGAGTGGTTGAGATTTTTAACAAAGTGGCGCGATGATTAAATTACCATTAGGCTATGTAAAGCATGATTTCACACAGTTCTGCACAAGTGACAATTCTTAGTCGTTGGTCGTTAGAGAAACTGTTCCAAACATACATTCGTCGTTAAAATCTAGGAACACATATTCACCGATTGAAAGTAGGCAGAATCTGGCAACATCTAGCGCTGCCTAGTGCTATCTAGCACTTGCTTACACCAAGCGAAGGAATGCACAACTGCATTTATTTTAACGAAACAAACGATCCTTGACCTCCTTAATTATTGTGTGAAAATTTGGTAAGTCCTCGATCACCTGGGTGCAAGCTATCAAGGTTAACAATATCAGTACCGCTAGATGGCACCATGGTATTTTCGTTCGCATTTCAATCGTTGATAGTGCCACTTTAATACAGACCTTAAAAGAAAAAATGTATAATGGCATGAACTTTTACTTTTTCCAAAGTAAAAAAAAAAGGATTAATTCAAGGGATATCAGGGAACTGGTAGCTTTTGAAGTGGGTTTGTCATGGTTTTGTCTGACACCCACTAGTCTACTCGTTGATCTCACTACTGAAACAAAACAATGCTAAATATTAAATACTAACCATTTATCAGCACTCCTAATTTACATGTTAACACACACACACACACACACACATACACATACACACACCAACACACACACACCAACACACACACACACCAACACACACACACACACACACGCATGTAATGTGTATGAAAGTATACAACACTTAACGGAAAAATTATGAAGGTAGGTGAAACCCACACGTGATGGAAGTAAAATTATAAAGATACGTGAAACCCACACGTGATGGAAGTAAAATTATAAAGATAAATGAAACCCACACGTGACTGAAGTAAATTTATAAAGATTGGTGGAACCCTCACGTGATGGAAGTAAAACTATTAAAGATTGGTGAAACCCACAGGTGATGGAAGTAAAACTATAAAGATTGGTGAAACCCACACGTGACGGAAGTAAAATTATAAAGATTGGTGAAACCCACACGTGACGGATAGTCAAATCAGCTCGATAAGTGATAAATAAATACGGATGCAAATCTTTTTTAGTTGCCTTTTGGACATGGATGTCAGACTGCCTGAGCAGGAGTGGAACCCTCGACCTTTAAGACCAAAGACTGAAGTCCTGTCACTAAGCCTTACAGGCATGGCCATGTCAGTATGGCTTAGTGATAGGGCTTTGGCCTTTGGTTCGAAAGGTCGAGGATCCAATTCCCTCTCGGGTAGTCTGACATAAAAGTGCACATGGCAATAGAAAAAGGTTTGCATCTGTATTTATAGTGTGCTGTGGAGCGTAAGGGGAGTCTTGTGCTGGTCAGATGTGATTGTCCTACTATGAAAACAAAGGCAACGCATTTCACCAGACACCAAGCAGTGCTATGGGGAAAACAAGTGCACGTCGCAAGCTTTTCAACGTGCCAATCGGAGGCGTGCAGAAAATGCTATTAGTCGGCTCAATCAAAGGCCTGTCATAAATCTATGATTTTGGTGTCCCCTTACCCATTGTTTTCTAAGACCTCGATATTGCCGACAGTGCTGCTAGAAGCATTTTTGCAATTGAACAAAGGACCTTATTGGTAATATAGCCCAGTCAAATTAGACCAAATTTTGGTCGAATCGCGAAATAATTCATAAGCTAATTTTTGGCACAGATGTTCGTAATGGTCTTAGGTTCAACATACTAAGAGTTCGGAAACCTCTTGGAAACATGCGGCCACAATCGGTTTTTGTCAATCTATTACGGAAACGGCTACATAAAATATGTTTAACCCGAAATAGTAGAGCATGGAATTGTCTACAAAAAAGGTTCTATTCGTTTTTTTTAAACTAGTCAATGATTCAGCGTATAAACGATGTCAAAGAGGCAACGCATATGGCCCCCAATGAACCCAATGTACATTTCACTTCATAAACTTGGATGGCTTGGGGCCCAAAATTGATGGAATTTGTCACTTTCTGTGAAAAGCCTGAAATCATATGACGAGTAACTGAATAAAATAGCTGATAGCAAGTTAAAAAAAAAAACCCATAGCAGGAGGTGGAGAGGGTGATTTACCCCACCAAAACCAGTAGTTCAAAATTCTTGCCAGCCCTCTAATATCCAATAGGAATATGATTCGAATTTTCTGAAAGGTGGAGATCATTCTTTCCATCAATCCTACCTGAAATTGTTTAGCTTAGAGAGGGTACGTCTTATACCCAGTTAAAGGTGAAGAGGCAATGGCGTAACGGCGAATTCGTTTGTTCATTTTCAAATTTAAAGTGCTCTTGTGAGCCGTTTAATGACTCTAATTTTGACATGCTTAGGATTCCTTGGTGGGAATCTATTCTTTCCATCAATCTAAACCGAAATTGGATGGGGACCAACCTATGCCTAGTTAACGGTGAAGTGGTAACGGCGTGAAGGCGAAAGCGTTTGTTGATTTTCAAATTTAAAGTGCTCTTGTGAATCCTATAATAGCCCGAATTGCATATGCTTAGGATATTCTGAAAGGTAGGGATGTATTCTTTCCATCAATCCTAACCGAAATATTTTGGCTCAGGTGCAAATACAATTATGAGCATTCAATTGCACTTTGAAATTCAAAATAGCTGCTACACCAATTACAGCAACACCTTAAAATAGGCATAGGACGGCTCTAAAACAATTTCGGTTAAGATTGATGGAAAGAATAGATCCCCACCTTTCAGAAAATTCTAAGCATGTCCATTTCTGGCTGTAATAGGGCTCGCTACAAACAAATTCGAAATTCACGAAACGCTTTTGCTGCTACGTCGTTACCTCTTCACCTTTAAATGTGCGTAGGACGGTCCCTAGCTACGTTAAACAATTTTGGTTATGATTGATAGAAATAATAGATCCCCACCTTTCAGAAAATCCCAATCATATTCATTTTGGGCTATTAAGAGGGCTCGCAAGAAAACTTTCAACACGAAAATCACTATAACTACCGTTTTTGGTGGGATAGATCACCCCCTCCACCTCCCCCAGACGGATCTTTTGAACTTGCTGTCATAGCTATTTTTTCCAGATACTCTTCATATGCATTCATGCTTTTTGTAGAAAGTGATAAATTCCATCAATTTTGTGCCCCAAGTCATCCAACTGTATGAAGTTTAATGTACAGGGTGGTCATAAAGTCTTTACCTGATTACAAAATTTATTAAACACAAACTATGCCAGGTACAAACATACGGTTTTCTGCAAAATAGGGCTCAACTTATAAAGTTTTTCCCACTAGGTTAGTTTATTTCAACATGTACTCCGTTTGCGGTCTGGCGCACATCAAGGCAATATTCAATTTCCCACCATGTGTTGGCAAACATCACTTCAGTTACTGTTGCTATAGCAGCTGTTATCCTATCCTTTAGTGTTTCAATGTTAGCAAAGGGTATTTTGTACATACTGCCACAAGAAAAAATCAAGGGGGGTAATTTTCTGAGATCTGGGTAGCCATGTTGTCGACCATCCTTCCCAATCCATCAGCCGCCGAAGGGTTCATGGAGGAATTCGCGAACTCGTAATCCCCAGTGCGGCAGCACCCCGTCATAGTGAAATAATCCTTGGCTGACATTGTTGGAGCACCACCATATCAAGGTACGTCTTTCTTGACTGTAGGCTCCATAAATTGCTGATCTTTTTTGTGAAACCACAGCATGCAGTGAGATTTCTCCTGTAACGACGCCATTTTTGGTTTATTGGCGATTGCAGCACCACCCCTGACCTAGTGGCAATTGTAGTGCCAACTGAACCTACTGAAAAAAACTTTTGTTGTGAGTTGGACTTCGTTTTGCAAAAAAACGGTATGTTTCTATCTAGCATAGTTTTTGTTTAATATATTTTTGTAATCAGGTAAAGACTTTGGATCACCCTGTACATTTGGTGCATTGGGGGGCGGGGGGCCACCCGCGTGGCCACACGCATGACACCATTTATTCGCTGAATCATTGACTCAGTTAAAAAAAAAACGAATAGAACCTTTTTTGCAGACAATTCCATGCTCTACAATTTCTGATTAAACATGTTTTACGCAGTCGTTTCTGTGATAAGATTGACAAAAACAGATTTTGGGCGCATCAATGGAGGCATTAGCTCAACATTCTTCTACACCGTTTATTGGCTGAATCATTGAATCTTCGAAAAAAATAAATAGAACATTTTTTGTAGAAAATTTCATGCTGTTCATTTTTGGACTGATCATATTTTCATGCTCGAGCAACTGTTACCAAGATACATTGAAGAAACGGATATCGGGCGCCATGTTTCCTAGATGGCGGTGTTAGCTCAACTCTGACAGCTGAGGACTCGTATTATTGAACTTGATGTCACTGCGAACATCTGTGCCAAAAACCAGCTTATTATGAATTATTCCGATCATTTGATCTAATTTGACTGGGCTGGATAGGGTTGTCTTCTGATATTGTTTATAAGCTAAAATTTTTACGTTGACTTTACAAACTTTAATGGGGTTTTTATATAAAAATTTCGTTTTGAATATTTCCCCAACCTATTTTTTGTTTAATATGATGAACAAACCATTTTTGCCATTTTGCCATTTTTGGCTTTCATTTTGGATTTTTGTCACCTGATATAAAACCAAGCATGTACGTAGCAGAAAGAAATATTCCTTTCAGTTTTCGATCGAGCTGGTCCCTACAATCCCAAATACAGAGTTAAAATGGAGAAAACTACCTTTGGACCTCGGATTGGGTGTCCCCATCCCCCAAGAAATTTTTCATCGCAAAACGAACTGTAAATATGCCGTTCAGCCTTACTTCCAAAAAATATTTCTACTAAACTTGTTTCGATTTGGTTCGGCCGTAAACGAGAAACAGGCAGACAAACTGACGGAAAAATGCCACATCGTTAATTTAAAAGGGATAATCAGTGATTTGCAATGGTATGCAATGATTTGCAACGCGATTTGAGTTGAATCGTATTCTGAAACCAGCTTACGTTTCTGAATCTAATTTTTTTGATAGAGTGCAATCAAAACGGCCTAGCAAATTGTGTTTTGTGTTGTGTGTGCTAATGTATCAAAATGTGAATGTGGTCAGGTCAGCATAGGAGCGCCAATTCACGATTTGAGTTAAAAATGTGATTTGGTCCACAGATTGAATGACCATAACAATTTACGAATTCAAAGATTCAGCTGACCAAAGATTCGCGATTTAAATGACATAATTGAGAACTAAGGACCTCGTGGAGTAAAAGTCAGTCTTGTGGGCAAATTGAAGGATTTTCATTTGTAGTAAAATATATTTGTAATGACACTGAATTAATTTCGAATAACGATTACATAATTTGAATCCTGCCTTCCCATTCCTCGTCCTCTGCAGTATAGCATACTATTTGATTTGTCTTTGTCGGGTTTATGTGACACGAGTGGACATATTATGTGGACATATTATGTGGTGCGATTCTGCCCATCACTGCCACTAGACGCATTGAAAGCACACTGTACGAACTGCACTCTAGCATTGATTCTTCTAGTGATGAAGGTGATGCCCCACTGACTGCCCTGCATGTCCAACTGCACTACAACTGCATCAGTATTGCATCAGTATTGTATTGAGTGTCCAAAAATGTTTGAAAAACTCAAACGCACGAGTCTGTTGCATGCATTTGTCACAACATGACGCCAAGAAGTTGTGCTTGGTTTAGTTAATCTAGTTTGTGTAGATAGCCTTCCGTATACGATGACACAAGCTAAGTCTACCATTATAAAATATTAAAAAAAAAAAAAGTAAAAACATAGCCTGGACAACCTGATACTTTGTTTATTGCAACATAATAACAGTTTTGTTTGTTGAGCGCTGGCTGATTGGCGACAGAATAAGTGTGCCAGGAGTTTGCTTTTTTCTTATCGGTGGCAATAAGCTAATCCGTGATGGCGCTGGATATGTAGCACAGTCAATGGGGCTCTAGAATTTCCTGGTGTTGTAGCTTTAAACAAACATTATTTTACTATTAATGCTGACTATCCCTGAAGTCTTTTTATGATATACGATTACGGGGAAGGATTGTTTAATTTTTTTTTAATGAGAAAAGAAAATGCCACAGCCCAATGTACACATGTACGTTCGTTCTTCGTCTCTTGGAAATTCATGAAATTTAACCCCTGAAGCCTTTGTTTTGGAGTGGACAAAGAGGTATGTAACATTAAGCCATTCTTGTTAACTTTAAATAGTTTAGCGGCAATGCAATGTTCCAAGTTTAAAACCTATTGTGTAATGCATCATTAGAACCTTCCACAGCCCAAGCCAGCTGCTTGAGTAATGCTTTTTACAGTGTGCTTGCCGTGCGACTGGTGGTAGACTCTGAAGCTATGTTGATAACATGTCGAATATCTACAGCTGATCCTATTTTTACTTATGTATACAATGGGCTTGCGATCTTATTTTTTTTTTACTTTTACACGGCTGTCAAGTGTGTGGAAAGATCAAATTTCTGAAGGCAAGTTGAATTGCGTGTAAATCGGACCATTAGCATATTGCGAAATATTTTTTTAGCGTATAGTCAGAAGTAACTTTTTACCCAGCAACGAGCGTAGTGCTAGTTGTTCGCCTGAATAGAAAAAAAAA
>JAHWFP010108582.1:85735-158486 GCA_023313725.1 Lithobius niger
ACAACAATCGGACGAACAACAATCGGACGAACAACAATCGGACGAACCACAATCGGACGAACCACAATCGGACGAACCACAATCGGACGAACCACAATCGGACGAACCACAATCGGACGAACCACAATCGGACGAACCACAATGGGACGAACCACAAGCGGACGAACCACAAGCGGACGAACCACAAGCGGACGAACCACAAGCAGATGAACCATCGCTAGATGATGGACCAGAAAGCTTAAGTGAAGATGACATCGATCATTTGCCGCAAGAGGATTAAAGCATGCAACGTTGCATTTTTTGCAAATGAGTAGATCTGGCTAGTGAAGGAACAACTGCCTGAAAAAAAAACATCGCAAAGTGCTCAAGAGGCTAATTAAAATTTGTTCAATTAAGAGCACAACATTCATAAGGGTGGTAGTGGAATGGTTGAAGGGAAATTGCAGTGTAACCTGAAAGTTACGTGTTCATTACTTAATTCCTAAATTACTCCTCTCAAATAACAAGCTGTCGAGATGGAAAAATGTTCGCTTGAATAATGCCTTCTTATAGACCTTCCTAGTTTCATTATCATAACCTTGATTCTATTTTCCCTACACTCCAATTAATGTTATAAAGGTGCAGTACGTAAAGTTTGTGCTTTACAGAATGTTGCTATATATGGTTTTAGTTGTTTTTGTTTGCTTTATAACAAGGTCATTGACAAGGTCATTGGAAAAAGGTAAATTTACAAAAAAAAAGTTAACCGCAAAGAAATACATTTTTTTAAATGTAATATTACTTCACATTTTATACACAGCTGGTTTGAAATGTGCAAGTGGAACCTTTAAGCTGTGAAATATTGTAGTTTCGTTTGTCAGAAAATGTAGCTTCAATTAGGAAACGGCACCAAAGATTGTTAATATCCATCCACCTTCTGCTTGTTCATAAGAGAAACGAAGGTGCGAGTTCAGTTTAGAAAACAAACAAAAATGCATAATTTACTGTAAAATATTTAATGAGTAAGGCAAACTATTTTGAATTAGTAGATTCTAATTATGTAATGACTGAAATGAATACGTATGTTGCTCATACATGATCTTTGAAAACAGCCACTCCCTATTAGTGGTTAATAAAAAAAAACTAATGACAAGGGCTTTTTTTTTTTGCTTTATCTACTGACAACTCTACATTTCCGTAAAGTACGTTATTTTTGTTTTTTACGAAATTAGTTTTTTACTTAAAACTACTTTTCGCAGGGTCGTATGGGCTTGGGGCGGGAATGGGGGGGGGAGAGCGACACCTTAGACATTCAGTCTCATCTCGGATTCGACACTAGAGGCTTTGCCTCAACTTATACTTCTATTAGTTTCATGTAGGTGGTTGTTTACCTAATTTTTATGCAAGTTTTAGCTCTATCTAGCGATTGCTTGAGGCAAACAAAGGAATACATGAAGAAATTTTTTTTGAAAGGGACCTAATCTAAGCCGCCTTAATTACTGAGTGAAAATTTGGTATGTCATTGTGCACCTGGGAGCAAGATGTAAAGGGTAATGGTGCAATCATTCTTCCCCTGCGAACACCGACCTTTAAGATAACGAAAAAGGTTTGGAGGAAGTTAACTTTTACCTTTCCGATTAACGCTAATATAAAAAGAAGCTGCTGCTGCATTTTTTGTGGCTGTGTGTTTTGTACATATAACTGAAGCAATGAAGTACGCATAACCCCGTATTATCTACATCTTTAAAAACGTTCGTATGTGTGTCTGTACGCCTTCTCCGCTACGAAGGTTAGAGGAATGGCAGATAAAAGATAACTAAAATAACCTTTTAATAGCCCTACTTTTGTTACTTTACGCGGAAACCTATGACAACTGTTTCATGACATCAGTTTGATGAAACCATTTTTGTTGAGAAATTAATCAGAAATTTAATTGGTTCCAAAATAAAAATTCTAAAATGACTCGTATCTTGTGTCATACTTAGTAGACGATTTTTAAAGGTTTTCAATCATTTGTGTTTCTGAAGGAATGCTGATTAAGCGAGTAAACCAAGTGACTTCCGGCAAGTCATGTATATATTCCGTCATGTTTTGCGTGTATTAAACGTTCTGAATGTAACACAAACCTTTTACGTACCGTATACGAACTTACGACATTCAAAGGAAGTGATGAACAAATTGCCAATAACAAGTGCAATTAGCTTGTGTCATGATAATCGGAATATTGATGTGGTGATGTTTTTTGAATCGAATAAACTATATCAAGCATGGATTCGACGCCATTAGTGTGTGCGAAGCATACCATGCGGCTAGTAAGTGGTTATTCTACATTTTCCTAGTTAGAGATATTGTACCCACTGGAGGTATTCTTCTGGAGGACGTTACGGTCTTAACTTTCGGGTATAAGAAAAAGAACAGAAGCTGAAAGATGCAGAACAAAGTAAAAAATAAATAAAGGAAGATACTCTACAGTTTTGTGCCTGTTTTGTGCACACAAATTAATTTTGATGTACTGCCACTGCGAATATGGCTGTGCAATTCCTGCAGTGACGACGCTTCAATTCCGTGAAGTGGGAGGAATCCGTAGTGTCTTCCAAAAGAATTGGCAGTATTCAAAAAAAAGTTGCCCTCAACAGCAGCTTTCTAAATATAGTAGGCTAACTCTCAGTAACTCTTGTATTGATTGTTAACCACAGTAGTTTTGCATTCAGTTCCATCAAGACCAATCGAACCAGACTACTCTCGCCAAAACGAAACTATGCGATCAGACTAGTTGTGTGGTAAAGAGAAAACGAAAACGTAACTAGAAAATATTTGTAAAAAGGAGCAGGTCTTAAAAGTAATTCACGAAACGTTATTTTTGTTTTTTACGAAATTAGTTTTTACTACTTTTCGCAAGGTCGTATGGGTTTGGGGTGGGAAGGGGGGGGAGCGACACCTCAGACATTCAGTATCATCTCGGACTCGACACTAGAGGCTTTGCCTCAACTTATACTTCTATTAGTTTCGTGTAGGTGGTTGTTTACCTAATTTTTATGCAATTGAGAGGTGCGACGTGGGTTATAACACTTAATTGGTAGAGGGGGTGAGATGTACTGAGGCATAACTTTATGAGGCGGTAAACACGACGCCACAGTAATTATAATTGGAGTTGTGTGTTTTCGCAGCTCATATTAATTGCGTCATTTGTTAATGACGGCTGTTAATCTTTAAGTGACGTAGTGGTGTTGTTAACTTTCGGCTGAGGGCCGATAGTAGTATGGTAACACCGAAATTTTATTTAGTATGGGGATGAGTTAGGTAGTCACTAACAGTGTTTAATTTCAGTGTACCTAGCTGTCTCGTAACTGATTCAGTGCTATTTGAGATTTCAGTCTGTAACAGTTTTAATGCAATTCGAGTTTGAAGATTTCAAATTTTTCCTGTAACAGATTTCAATGCTGAGGGGGAGCCTAGCATGACGTTGTTGTGTGCAGATTAGTATTGGAGTATGGAGTTGTTGTGCGCGTCGTAACAGATTTCAATGCTGAGCGAGCTAACATGACGAGTTGTGCGCACGATAGTATTGGGGCATAGGCTAGCGTTCTGTGCGCGCGGTGAGTTGAGTGTGTTGGAGGGAGGGGAAAGAGAGGCATGGAGCGAGCACTTGACTATAGTTTTAAAGATATTTTGTTGCGTCCAACTGTTGTCAAACAAAATTGTCTATAAGGAAAGACAAATCAAATCAAATACGAGTCAAATGACTCAAATATATATATTACGAGTAAAAACTAACTAACAATCTAACTCAAAAATATATATTACGAGTAAAAGTTAACTTACAGTCTAACTTAAAATTATGGAAGAGAGAAAATGGAAGAATTTTAATAAACAAAAGATAAAGGTAGGACTTTTTATCAATGAAGCTAAAGGGTAGTTAAAAATAAAAAGAGAGGATGGGGCAGATAGCCTAAGTCCTTCAAATTGCGTTTAGATTCATTAAAGCTATATCGTTGAGCCCGTCACGATGAATGTTGTTTAAAGGATTGTTTTTCAACTCTTTAAAAATACCTTCGGCAATGGCATTGCAATGCTCAGTATCGTGATGATTCCACCCACGAATATGATGTAGCAACCCAATTTCGCATTCTAGGCTGTGAAGATAAGTATGTTGCATTAATAACATACTGATGAACCAGGCGCGGCGCATTCGCACGGTACCTAGTATTAGTAGCCTAGTTTACGTCATCCCGTTCGGAAAGACGGGATTTTTAAAAATTCCTCCGTTCTCACTGCTGGAAGTACGTTTCTAATAGGCCTTTCCGCTGCTGGGACATCACCATTTTCATTCAGGTTGTCGGCGGAGAGTACCAACCAACAATCTCGTAGTATTGTTCAAACAATTGTTGTTGACGTTGAGCCCCGAGCGCTGAGCGCAATTGTAGAGCGAGGTGTCGTTTGAGCCATTTCTGCTTCTTAGTTTTGACAATCGACTGCCATTTGTTTCTCTTACCTTTACGAGAATGCTTCTTCCATTTTCGCGATGTAATAATCCAAGTACTAGTGCTGGGTACGGCTTCAACTTGTGCCGAAATCGATGGGTTAGGGCTACTTTTTGTCAAATCCGGGGTGGATAGGTCTACTTCCGTACCAGTTTGTGATACATCATCCGAATCTACTTCCCCATTGGACTCGTTGCTCTCTTCCGACGAAATCGATGGACCAAGGCTGACTATATCACCAATTTGTGAAGCGTATCTAACTCGCTCCTTTCTCTCGACGATGGGCTAAGGCTGGCAACGCTATCAATTTGGCTGTTTCCAGGATTCGACTCCACATCCGAACCGAATTCGCTTGGCGACGCAGGGCTGTAATCCATGCCGCTTAGTTAAAAATAAACGGACTGAATAGATTTTTCCTTTCTCTCACGGGAACGTAGGCTAAATAATAATAAAAAAAACAAAAGAATATTCACAGGGATACGTCTCTTTCTAGCCTTAAGGCTACGAGCCTTAAGGCTTCCTTTTTACTTGTCATAATTTACCTAGAAAAGTCAGCGAATGGGCGAGAGTATTATTTTTACTCATTAGTTTTGTGCGTGGGTAACACTTTTTTCCCCTTACCCCCATTAGCGAAGTAAAGTTATTTTTTGTAGGTCCGTCGTATTACGTGCTTAGCATTTTCTCATCCTACGAACTTTTCTTTTTTCCTCCATCGCACGCTGTCATGATTTATGAAGCCCTCATCTCCCCGTTTTTAAGCATATGCGTAAAGATGTTCCCACCCAAAAAAAATTAGCGTAGATGAAGGGGGGGGAACAACGGAGGCTTATTAAAATTCACTATCCTCCCAGGCTACACATCCATAAATGGTCACGAATTGTGTTTCAACTTTTTCATTGGCTAACTCGTAGTATATTGCTTACATAAAAAATAAATACCTTAGCTTAATTACGCACCAAACCTTCAGGGCCATGCTTATTAAAATTCACTGTCCTGAGGGCTGTACATTCCTAAATGGTCACGAACTATGTTTCACTCATTCTCATTGGTTAACTCCGTAATATATTGCTATTATAAAAAATAAATTGGCTGTACAAAATCTTACAAAAAATAAATAAGGGACAGCAAGTTCTTTAATATTCACCTTTCCTCCCGGACGTAGATAATTACGAGCTGCTTTCCCACGCATTCGGCTGAATTATTATGCATACCGATCATAAAAAAATAAAACATGCATTTGTGCTTTAGGCAGTTGGCTCGCTATAAAAGGCGTGGGAAAGTGTATTTTGCATCTGATTGGTCAGATGCATAAATTCCTACGTAAGGCCAGCCATATAAATATCGCCCCAACCTTCGTACGGCCAACCATTTTCGCCCGGGACACGGAACCAGCCTCTCAAACTAAATGTGAGTAATAGATATATCTTAGTTTTTTTAATTACAAAAGTTAAATGCTTTTTATTTAGGTCTAGTGGGTTAGCGCTACATTCTAAAATAAGTACGTGTGTTTTTTCTTTTTACTTAGAAAATATAAATCCATCAAAATATGGCAGACGCAGAACAACTGTATCCTACTCAAAAAATGGCAGACGTAGAGCAAGTAGTTAAAAAGCAACAACAAGCTATTTTTTTAGGCAACGACGTCTATATACAGGCCTCCTCGTTCATGGGGAAATGTTACGTACACATACGAAAAATGGTCATCCCAGCCAGCGCTCTTTGGCCGTCCCGTAACGGAGTAACGCTCGACGTAGAGGCGTGGCAGGATTATATTCGAGTAAAAGATGCACTGAACAAAATATTTTTAAGTAGAGAGAACGATGCCGCTTTTACACGTACATGGCCGCTCGGAAAAAGGGTTAAACTTATTCTGAACAGGCATTCAAATTTCTACAAAACAACAGTACTTTTCCTCAAAGACGACGGAAAAAATAGTGTTGGACCAAAAACAACTTGGCGGCCTCTTGAGTTATCAACATTGTATTACAGAGAGGGTCAATGAAATTGTTGTTGAATTAGAGGGTTCGCAAGTTTAAAAAATGTATTTATTTTTTTCTCTCTCTCTCTCACTCTCTTCCACAGTTGTGATGGATTACTACGTCGACACATTTCCACTTTCTGGGTTGAACACACTGCGTGTAAAGCCTTCCACAACTGGCATTCAAATTGTTATTGGATGCCCGACCAAAAGCGTAACCATTACTCAACAGGAATGGGTAGCAGTTAGATCTGAAGGTTGGCGAGTTGCATTGTAAATTGGCTGCCGAAAATGTCATTTCCTTGAAAGCTAGAGGTTGCACTGTCGTACTTAACGAATTGGATTTTTTGCACCTTAAATATTTGATGCCACTCGTGAGCGAGACAATTGCTATTCTACACCGGAAAATAATGAACACTCTTAGCGGGGTTAATAGGCCTGTTTTACAGTCAGCCCACGTCCAACCTTCTACTTCTCTTTCTACCAGGGGAGCTCGCAAGCAGAAAGACGCCTTTAAATCAAAACAAGCGAAAAAAAATTTTAAGTCGGCGGAAGAATGCCCTCCAGTCAGCCCATCTCAAGCGAGTGATATCGTTGAAATTATTGAAGCTGCAATGGTGGAAGAAAATAAGGAAGGGTGTAGGAAATGCCTTCAGGAAGTGGCGCATTCTACATGCGATACTGTCACCGATTTTCGCAAGGATTGTCCAGGTTGTGAAAAAAATTCCCTTTCGCAAAAATCTCACGCGTGCATTTTAGAGTCAACAGTGTATAAATGCAAACAACTATAATTTTTCTCTTCATTTTCCACCAAGTCTGTCCTCCAGCGCTGCTAACGCAAAGCCAGTGGGGAGGGTGGAGGGGGGATGGGAGAGAGGAGAATGGCAGCCCTCACCCTTCTTGCAGCTCCAAGCCAGAACAGACGATTAATAACGAAGCATTTAGCATTACTAAATGTCGCGGTAAAAGGAAAAAAAATTCAAAACAACGGCAATAGTATACGAGGTCAAACTTAAACCGGTAACTCCTCAGTAGTTATCTGACAAGACTAGACCCGTTGCAGTACATTACTAATTTATTCGAGCAAATTTTCGACCGAGTCCTAGCTACTGCTCATTCTCATGATTTGGTAGGAGTGACAATTTGCGGGGATGGATTAGAAAACTCCTTGTTTCTCCCTTTTATTAAAAGGCAAAACTTCCTAGTTAAGAATTTGATAGCTTTATTTCTAAAACTGAACCAGTCAGCAAAAAGTTTAGACATTTTTTCAAAATGGGAGGTTAAAATAAGTTATCGATACAGCAGACGTTTCTGGCACGTTTCCCAAGAAAAAACAGGCACGTACGAACGTCTCCTTTTGGTTGGAATCGG
Organism: Lithobius niger; assembly: GCA_023313725.1. Taxonomy (NCBI): domain Eukaryota; kingdom Metazoa; phylum Arthropoda; class Chilopoda; order Lithobiomorpha; family Lithobiidae; genus Lithobius; species Lithobius niger. Next base: position 93,545 of record JAHWFP010108582.1, read on the forward strand.
GTTCCCACTCTTCCATCATTTATATCAAGAATGATAAAGACAATCTCTGCCTATCTCGCAGTTTGGCGGTCTGTATGGCTCACTGGGATGATCGGCCTCTGTACAAGAAACTGCGAAACTCCTCCCAACTCCAAAAGCAACTTGGGATACAACTCCACGAAGCCGCGTCGGTAGCGCTTCGTCCTGACGGGTATAGTTTAGTAGATTTGAATGAATTTCAAAACTATTTGTCAACTCTTGGTTTTCAGATCGTGGTATTCGAAAGGGTAGCAACTAAGTGTCAAATTGTATACAAAGGGTCACCGGGTCGGAAAAGAATATATCTGTTTCTACACAGTTCTCACTATGTCGGAGTCCTTAAACCGTTCTTGTTCGGTAGTAATTTCTTTTGCCACGTATATATGCGTCCTTACAGTCACAAAAACCGCCACAGTTGTAAACAGTTTAAGTGCTTCAGTTGTCACAGTCCCAAATACCGTTGCTTCCTCAAACAGTGGATCCAATGCCCTATTTGCAACCGACTTTTTCGCAATAGCGACTGTTTCAGCAGACATTTTTCCATCCAGCCCCCCTTTAAAAACGCATCCGTTTGTAGATCTCTACACAAGTGTAAGATTTGTTCTTTGACATATCAAGGCGGCCGAAACACATCCCATCACTGCGGAAAAAGACGATGCAAAGTTTGCAAGCAATGGGTTCTGCCTGAACATCGTTGTTATATTCAGCCACTACCCATGCCGAGAAGAAGGGTAAAACCAGCTCGAATTATAGCTTACGGTTTTGAAACGACGCAAAATAAAAGGGTGCTTGACCACAACGACAAAGAATTTTTCCTCCATGAAGTAAATCTCGCAGTTGCCAACGTAGCCTGCGAAGCGTGTTTTACTTCCGACAGTTGTACGTTATGTGGTGAAAAAGTCGTCGTTTTTGCCAATGGCGATGCCACTTTGGACGAATTCTGCGAGTGGTTGTTTACAACGCACGGTAATGATGCGGACGCATGCGCAGTCGCACATGCGATTCGGGATTTGATTTAATATTAATCGTGCGCTGGGGGCTAGATCGTGGTATTAAGCCATCTTCAATTATTCACAATGGTAATAAAATCCTCACGGCAAAGGTGGAAGGGCTGCGTTTTATTGACTCCTACAGATTCATGCCACTAAGCCTAGCTAAATTGCCAGCTAGTTTGGGTTTGGACGCCTTGGTACGAAAAGGAGTAATTCCACATTTCTACAACCAGCCTAGCAACTACAACTACGTAAGACCCATTCCGGACTTGGAATTTTACGATGTAGACAGTCTCTCACCTGCAGGTAGAAAAGATCTAATACAATGGCATTCTGAACAGAGAGACAGCGGTCCTGTTTTCGATTTCAAGAAAGAACTAATTGCTTATTGTAGCAATGATGTTGCCGTTTTGATGGCCTGCTGTGTTAAATTCAGGGAGCTGATACAGGATATATGCCCATTTTTGGAACCGCTACATACCTGTATATCTCTCCCTCAGCTGGCCATGACGTTGTTCAGAATGTTATACTTGCACAAAAATACCATCGCCTGCATCGGGTCCCACGGCCAGCACCCTGCCAGGCAGTACTCGAGAGAAGGCATAATATGGCTCAGTTGGGAAGCTACTCAGCGCGGTATTTTTATTCAACACGCTGCGAACGGCGGTGAAGTCAAAAACGGAAATGGGAAATGGTCGGTGGACGGTTTTAGCTCGGCCGAGAACATTGTGTTCGAATTCCACGGCTGCATGAACAGGGTGCCCTACATGTGTGCCGAACCGGCTGCAGAAATTACCGTTTAGCCAGCTTTCTGCTCAAGATGCGTACGAAAACAGCATCATCCGTCGCAAAGCACTGGAAGAAATATTACACATGAAATATGTCTGCAAATGGGCGTGCGAATTTCACGAAGATGTGAAAAAAAATCCTGAATTAGAAGCGTTCGTGAAGTCTTTCCCGCCACTACCCACTGTCCTACAACCTCGTGAGGCATACTGCGGCGGACGGGTCTCCACTTTTAAACACTTGCATTCCGTGCGGCTGGACGAGCGAATTGTTGCCCAGGACGTTACCAGTCTTTATCCGGCTTGTATGATTTATGAGCGTTTTCCTACGGGTCTATATCAAATCACTACGGAGTTTAAAGGTAGTACTAACATCATTCAAGCCGTTGTACTGGCTCCTCGTCGACTTTTCCATCTCTTCCTCTCAAACACAAGAAGAAACTCTTCTTTCCCCTGTGTAGAAGCTGTTTGGACACCCCCCCCCCCCCCTCCACTGCCACACTACGTGTGCAAACACAACAACGTGCAGAGAGCATTCGAAGGCACTTTTGTCAGCCCCGAGTTGCAGCAAGCGGTGAAAGATGGCTATCAGATTGTACGCCTGTTGTGTGTGTACCACTTTCCACAGAGCGAGCAGTACGATTTCGAACACAATGCTGGTGGGGTATTTACTGGCTACATTCAAACATTTCATGCTCAAAAGCTGGAATGCGAAGGCTACCCCAAAGATTGTATCACAGAAGCTGAGAAAAAAAGTTATATCGATCAAAATGAGACGATTGTCTTGAACCCTGACCATATTAGGGTTAATCCTGGCGGCAGGCTCATCACTAAGGCACTTTTAAATAGTTTGTCAGGCAAGGTAGTGCAAAAAGAAGACCACATATCGACAAAATACTTGGAGGAGCCAAGGGAGTTTTTCAAATTTGTACTGAATGCGACAGAAAGGATTACTGATGTAGACTTTGAAGGCGATTTAGCGCTAGTTAGGTACAGACCCGATACAAATTTGAGCAAAGGGAATGTGGCAGTAAACGTAGTTGTTTCTGCATTTATCACATGTTATGGACATTAACGTTTACTCAAGATATTAAGGGAGTACGAACCCGGACGTCAGCTATACTGCGATACAGATAGCATAATGGCCGTACATGTAAGTCCCTTACCACCACCGCAGAACGACCTACGTCTAGGCAGTCTAACCAACGACCTGGCATCATTCGGTCCCAATGCTTATATCACTGATTTTTGTAGCAACGGTGCCAAAAATTACGGCTATCTCGTTCATACCGAAGAGGTTACGAAACAAGTTATTAAAATCCGGGGGTTCACGTTGAGCTTCCGCAATGGACAAATACTAGACTTTGAGCTACTCTCCAGAATGTTCGCGATTTGGAGAAGGGCCAGAATGTTGCCATAACGGAACCTCATAAGATTGTGAGAAAAAACGATCATATACTTACTACGGCACAAACCAAATATTACAAGGCTGTTGTTACGAAACGTTTTATAGTCAAAGAAAATAGTCATCTCGTTCCCTTGGGGGGGGTACTAAGTCACATCGATGCTACTTCGTTTCTTTTACCTCTCTCTCTCTTTTCACTCCCCCCCCCCACTTCTGTTACTAACGTGGGTTGGCTAGATTTTTCGTATCTATTTTTTTCTCTTATCATTCTCTTTTTTCTTTTAAAATGTTTTTTTTTCATTAACATTCTAGATCATTTCATTTTATTTCACATTTTTTTTTTTGCTTTTCTAATTTTCGTCCCAACTGTCTTCACCAAAGTAGAAGCGTCTTCTACTTCAATCCCTATAAAAGAAAATATTACAACCTTTTATGAATACTCAAGCACCTTATTATTATTCTTGGGGGAAAAATATTGTTTTTTTGCATATTCTCTACCTGTTGACGAAGGGGGGGGGGAGGAGGTAGAGTTGCGCTTCGGTCGATGAGATGGATGTTGGTGATGAAGGAGGAGATGGTGGAAGTGGGGAAGAGATGTGTCGAGTAGGGGCGGATAGGTGGACGACTGCTGACTTAGTTGTTGCTACTGCTATTGTCGTTGTTGTTGCTGTTGCTGCTGTTGTTGTTGCTGCTGTTGTTACTATTGGTATTGTCGCATGAAGGAAGGGAAACGTTGGTGGTGGTGAAGTGGGCAAAAGGGTGGTTGAAGGCGGAATGGTGGAAGGCTTAGCAGTAGTAGTAGTCCTCGCTGACGTTCGTGGAAGAAGGATAGTAGATCTTGTTGATGTTTGGAGAGGAGAAGTAATGGTAGTAGAGGTTGTTATTGTGGATGGAGGGGAGGGGGGTGCTTCGTAGAAAGCTGACATACTTGAGGCTGTCCCTGTCGTGAGTTGGAGGGACGGCAAGTCGCTCCTCTCTATCCACAATGTAGCGTTCCTCACCGTTACTGTTGGAAGGGGTGAGGGAGGGGGGGTGGTCAATAACCAGAAGACGAGGGCTCCCAGTAAAATTATAACTGCCAAACATATCATCAGTATGACAATAATTATCCTCCACATTGGTGTCATCCCAAATACTATCAAAATTGAAGAGAGGTGCGGGGGAACAACTGGACGGTCAGGCAGTAGTGAAAAGTAGCCGGTATGAAGTTCTTTTCTCTCGACCCGTATTTTGTTTACATTAAAGGACCAGTCGAATTTCAAACAGTTCCACCAATAGGCGAGTTAGTTTCGAATGACTCCCAAAGGTAACTTTATAGAGCAGCTTTATGCATTGCATCCTGTTTATCTTTTTAGAGGAGGGAGAGGGGGGAGAGGGGGGGAGGGGAGAGGGGGGGGGGGCTGTTTGTTTTAGAAACGGTTTATAGTCACTCCTTTCCTAATGGTCTCCGAAGCTAAATGGTTTGACAGGAATCGGGAGATGGCTGTCTTAAGGTTTACAAGCTATTCGATATAGAAGAGGCTTGTCGAATGTACGACCTTATTGAAGGAAAGACGGAATGGCAGGATGATATTCTATTCGCGTATTCTTCTCGCGACGGGCAGCGACTTCAAGTCTGCTACCTTGGAAAAGAAAACTGGCCTAAATACGTTAGGAAAATCCATAATGGGATAAAACATGTTTTCAAGGAGGATTTTCAGTTTTGTCACGTCACCAAGTACGCCGAGCATTTAGACATGTATGCCTACAAGTCGCCCATTTTTGTCGCTTTAGCATTAGGGCGAAAGCCTGTATAGTAAAAGAGGAGAGATTGGATGGCGTAAAGTCGAGAAAATTCCTGGCGAAGTTTTTTCCTGTGACGGTTTTTTTGACTTTTCCCCCAACTTCGAGTACAGAACAGTTCCCGCCATCGACGTAGTGTTTAAATTAAAAATACCAATCCTGGTAAAAAATCTCGATCCTTGCCCCTGCACTGTCTCTACTGTCCCCCCCTTTCCCCCCAACAAAAAGGGTGAATTTCTATTTTATACAAGAAGAAGCATGCGCTCCCACCTAGGCTTAGACTGAGAAAGGCTATAAACAAGGGGAAGGAACGGGAGGACCCAGCCTACCGCTATTCCATACTGAGGCATGACGAAACCGTTAAAGTTTTGGAACTGTTTAGTGACGAAGAGGCTCGTCATTTGCGGGACAGCATCATTGAGCAAACGGAATGGCTCGAGTCGCCCTTTCCTTACTCCGGGTCCTACGCTCGCTACGACGGGAGGGAGAATTGGCCTCCCCGCATCGTCGAAATACACGATAAAATCAAACCATTTTTCGACGAAGATTTTCGGGTTTGTTGCCTTAGAAAATACGTCGGCGACTTAGACAAATACGCCTACAAGCATTACAAGTTCGCCTCCGTCTCGTTGGGAAGCCGGACCCGCGTCATCTCTTACGGCGAGCTGGATGGTTCGGCCTGGGACAACGCGGGGATTCGGCCCGGCTAAGTATTTTCGTGCAACCAATATTTCCATTTTCCCACAAACTGCTCATTCATTGGTCATGGGGAGTCAGCCGTCGACGTTGTATTCGCACCGACTAATGATACCGTCAAAAACCCGAACCCCGGACCTTAAGGTTTTGCCCAGGAGGAAGAAGAATATATTCTTTCTTAAAAATTTTTGTTGTTGTTTGTTTTTATGTTTTTCTCTTCCTCCCCTCCCCCAGCTTAAGATGACGGCAACTTACAGTTTCGACATCTTTAATAAAATGTCAGGGACGGTCGAGTTCAAGCACGTCCGCTATTTGGAAGATGCCGATCTCACCCTGGTGAAGAAGAGCGGTCAACAAACAGCAGGTTCGTCGCTTGATAGCCCTGTTGGACGACGAAACCGTCTTCTCGGGCCCTAACACTGTCAACGTGGGCCCTCACCACTACCCAATGCCGTACTTGGCTGCCAGCTACGGGGATGGCAGAACCACTGGAGAAAATGTGCTGCCCATGACACCCCTGCTACAAAACGTGAGAGATTACGTGGGCAAACGGACTTTATACTATTTCAATCACGTGAAGGTGGAAAAATACCTCACCTCAATTTTACCGAGGGGCTCGTTCTGGACGCTGCGGTCGTCGTCTTGTGTTTGGGCCGTAGGACCATCGCCATGAAACACAACGGCACCGCTCCTACCAGACCTTGTTTCACCGCAGCTATGGAACCGGGTTTCTTACTGAACATGCAGCATCATACTATTACTCATTACAAGTTCACTTTTCCTCGTAGACCACTCTGCAAAGACAAGTCTTACATTCTGACTTTTACTAAAAGAATAGTCCCTGACGAAGACATACGTTCGCCTTCCCCCCATCAATTTTTTGCTTTTTTCATTTTTTTATTTCTAGAATACTTTTTCTGAGGGAGCTTATATAAATATACGAGGCTTCCCGACCGTCAGTCACTCGTCCTTCTCCCTCCGACATGGCAGCTGTTAACGTTAGCGTAGACCGCTTCAATCAACATCCTTACGTCAAGCTGTGTAGACATTTTCGCCCTCTTTTTGATTTTGAATTTCGTAGCCGTACTGCTCAACAGACCCCTTCCTCCTCCTCCTCCTTCCTCCTCCTCCTCCTCCGCAACGAGTCACAACTGGGCCGAGATTTGTTTGGGCGCCGTGCCGGTCAACAATGGAACGAGTAGGGGGTGATGTCGTGCTAGCTTCCCTGCACGCACGAGCTCTATCCCTTTCTAGAAAAAGATAGTCCAAAGTCTACCCCACATTTTATTACCATTTGCGATCCCTCTCGCGACCACTGCCTGTCTTATTCCGCCAGGGAATGGTGTCTCTTGCTCTTGAAACTCGGCGATTACGAGATCGCTCGATGAGTCCGTGGGAAATCGTCTACCGCATCTCTCCCATCGTAGAAGCCACTCTAGAATACTTTTATTTCTATTACTTTAACAATCCTTACCTACAACGACGCTCTTCGGCCGGGCGAAGAGCATCGCCGGAGCGCACACGCGCGGCAGTCCCCCCCCCCCCCCCCAGGGGAGATGGGGGTGGGGGAGATGTTAAAAGTATACGGGGGTGGGTAAGGTAGCTCATTCGGGCCGAGGTCCTCAATTCATTCTCTCGATACTGCTTTCACTCTCTCTCTCTCTCTCACTCTCGCATTCACTCACTCACTCCTCCTATTGCAATGGTCATCGTCGTAGAAGGTTTTCGCCACTTTTTCGGGCAAAAGGAGCTGGACTCTGAAACTCATCGACCATTTGGACGACATGGCGGATACCAAAATCGAGCAAATCCATTAGTGTTACAACAATTACCAGTCGTGGATGGAGAAGTACAGGAACAAGATTCGATTTCACAAGGGACTTCCCATGCCACCCGAGCGTTACGACACCTCGGTAGAGAAATTGCTAGTGCTAGACGATCAGATGGAGAATGTGAGCAACGCGGGTTGTGACATGTCCGACTGGTTCACTCGTTTCGGACACCACAACAAGTTCAGCATCTGTTACTTGACGCAGAATCTGTACTGTCAGGGCAGGAACCAGCGGACGATAGCTCTCAACAGCCAGTATTACGTTCTGTTGCGCAACCTCAGAGACAAGCGCCAGATAACCACTTTCGCTTCGCCAGTCTACCCCGGCAAGACCAAACGATTTATGGAGGCCTACGAGAACGCCATTGGTCTAAAGGATTTCGGATACCTGTTGGTGGACCTGCACTCCAAGTCCCACAACACCACGAGACTCAAGACGAGTATATTTCCCGACGAAGCACCCTGCATCGTTTATTCCCTCTGAGGACGCGAGATGGAAAGGGTACGCAAGCACAGCGCTCTGCTACAGACGTTGTGCAAGATCAACAAGCGGCAGCGCACGGCTTTACTGAAAAACGCCGACAAGTCTCGAATCGACTGCCGGTCCGAAATTGCCTTGAACCTCCTCAACAATCGACTCCCCGTCAGTACAACAGCCAGGACCAAGTTGAAAAGATACAAGAAACAGATCAGACTCATCGGCTCCAAGAAAGCGTCGTTTAAAGCTAGAAAGAGGGCTCTGGTACAGTCGGGAGGGTTCATCCAATTCCTCGTCCCAGAGGCATTATCCCTCTTGGGGGGATTGTTCAACAAGTCCTAAGAGGAGGAGGAAGAAAGAAAATGAGCCTGCTACGGAGGATGGTGCTCCTGCCCGAAGACTAATATAAAATGAGTCGCCCGCCGATGGAGAACGCCACACTGGCGTTGGCCGCTCAGCCTCACGGGTTTCAGTACCAGCCCGAAGGAGCTCTCTACGGTAAACTGGTCGCCATACAGGCTCAGATCGACGCCATTCTGAAAAACGACAGTTTCCCCCTCGACTACAAGGCGAAGTTCATAGGACAATTGGAGTAAGAGAAAGACGCTTTCGTGCAACAGTTTAGGATCAAGTCGGCCGTCCAGGCGTCGGCGGCCACCACTACCACCACCGCCACTATTACCCCTACAGCAGCCGCAACCACCGCTTCGACCTCCGCCTTGCTGAGTGGGGCGTCTGGTAACCTCTCTCCTCCTATTCTGTCACCATCCGTGCTCTCTCCCGTAACACCGGTCAAGAAGGAAGAGAAGAAAAAAGGATACCCGTCTATTCCACACCAGTACTACGCAGGAGTATCAGGGCCAAACATCCCCAAGACTGGAAGCTATGGAGCAATACCTGAACAAGATCTACTACGACGATCTGGGCTAAGCCACCAGTTACGGTACGGCGTCCAAACTGCTGGCCAGAGCCAAGAAGGACAGAAAGAAATACGATCTCGATCGCATCAAGGAGTGGTTGGAGCGTCGGGATGCTCACACCATCCACAAAGCGGTCAGGTACAGATTCCCCAGGAACAAGATCATTACGGGAGGAGTGGGTAGCCACATGGAATGTGACCTCAGTGACATGATCAGCCTGAAACGTTACAATGAGCCGTACAGGTACATTCTCACCTGCATGGTCGGGTTCAGTCGCTAGGTCTGGCTGGACAAAGTCGGCGGTCGAAATGGTCAGTGCTTTCGAGAAGATGTTTGAGCGCATGCCTTTTACCCCTAGTTTTCTCACTTCGGACAAGGGTGTCGAATTTCAAGCACGAGGGGTCCAGGATCTCTTCGAGGACCTCGGTATCGAGTTCTACACCACCGAGAACGAAGACGTCAAGTCGTCGAAGATTGAGCGTTTACAGCGCGTTTTGAAGAGTCTCTTACACAAACACTTTACCGCCAAGGGGACCCTGGAGTACGTGCCCGTGATTCAAAAGATCGTGGACACCTACAACAAGAGCGTGCACTCCAGAACGAAAATGGCCCCCAACAACGTCACTCACAAAAATCACAAACGGTTGTGGCGCAAGATCTACGGCGGCGACTTGGAAGAAGTTGGGTCGTGCCATGGCTAGGAAGGGCGTCGTCAAGAAAAACGTCCCTCTGGCCGTGGGAGACAAAGTCAGAATATCCATCGCGAAGGGTAAGTTCGACAAAGCTTACCGAGGTATGTGGTCCAGAGAGATATTTTTCGTAACCCACGTCCTGGTACCCAAAGGAGGATTGGGGCAGGTTACGGCGAGACTGAAAGACTACGAGGGGAAAATCATCAAAGGACGATTCTACCTCCACGAGCTTCAGAAAGTGGTTAAAAACGAAGGCGTGGACTACCATCGGGTAGACAAGGTCCTGAAAACGAGGGGGAAAGGACGCAAAAAAAAGTACTACGTTCAATTCGAGGGTTACGACGCCTCCCACAACCGTTGGATCCCCGCCAGAGATTTGAAGAAACTGTAAGATGGAGGGAGATTCTTTCTACATAACTCTGCCAGCGAATGCCAGTCTGGACCTGTTTCCCAATAACGCCCTGAACGACTACACCACCAAACTGGCTCAGAGAGTGAACCTGGTGGGTGACTGGGACGTGGGCCTCGCCGAGGTGCAATTTACTAGGAACTGGAGCAACGTGATGGATTCGATCGAACTGAAATTCCAGCTAGGGACGCGCACCTACGTCAAGTTTCCCAGGTTCGATATCGACGCCTTCGCGGAAACCGAAGCGACGGCTGCCAACGTTGACGAGATCACGAAAGCGAACTTGGAGGTTGGGGATAGGAGGTTGCCGCAGGACGTCAATATCGTGGGGGTAGACCTGATGAATTACAAGATGCAAAATGTTATAAAGTTTCTCAACTACTGGGTAGTCAAGACGCTCGCGCAGCCGGTCATCCAGTTCCGATACGACGAGAGCACTCGTCTCGTCACCATCGTCAACAAACTCCATACGGGGGCCAGACTGTGCCTCTCTTACAACCTGTCCGTGTTTCTAGGATGGGAGAGAAAAGACAATGTGTTCAAAGAGAGTTATTACGACATCCTCATGGGAGACCATCCTAAGAAGGGGGGGACCCGTGCCCATAAGACTTTATCAACAATCAATTCAACGATGGGAGTTGGTGGCTGTCCTACATTTCTCATCTCTCGACCGTGACCGCCTATCTACCCAAAGGGTATTACAGTAGAGGAGAGGAGCTCGTGGCCGAACTGAACCAACTTATGCGAGATAGGATAGATGTCGAACAGTACCCTCATTTTGATTACAACCCGGGAACGAATGTGGCTACCGTCATCATGCCCATCCAAGTGTTGTCCCCCGACAAGAATAACACTTCCGTACAAATAATGGGTCTCTTGATCGACGAAAAACTGACCAAGATTCTCGGTTTTCCTCCAGACGGCCCCGACAAATTTATTACATCTTTCAAAGTGGGTAGGGCTGGACTCGGTTTGAAAGAAGTTCTGAATAGTATTTTTGTATACAGCGATATCGTGAACGAGACCGTAGTGGGAGATGTTCTGGCTCCTCTGCTTCGAGTAGTTAGAATAGATGGGGGGAATAAAACGCCCAAGTTTGTCACGAAACCTTACTACCGACCTCTCGCTAGGCGCGATTTCGAAACGGTAAGAGTGTATTTAATGACGGATCTGGGAGAAAAAGTGCCATTCAGGTCGGGGGAGGTTAGCGTAACGTTACACTTTAGAAGACGTCCCTGATCGTCATGGCCCGTCGAAAGAGAAAGGGGGGGGGAGAGTTAAGAGAAGGACGAGGGCTAAAAGGGGTGGGTTTTTCGTAAGCGGGATTAAGGCCCTTCTCAAAAAACATTACCCAACAGCTAAAAAGAAACCTTTCAACTTGCTTTTGCCTATTTCATGAGGCGTCGTTAGGTTCCGACCAGAAGGGTTTATTCCCAGAAGGGACGAGGGATTGGACGTGAAGCAAAAATGCGGACCCCCTGCGTAGGATTAGACCCTCGGGTATGTGTCGGCCACTATTGTTCGAGAAACCAGATAGGTGGGGCTCCTTACTTTTCTGGCGGTCGCATACAGCGTGGATCGGGATTCGGCGATTTCCTGGGTGGTGTGTTCAGGTCGGCTTTCCCTTTTATTAAAAACACTCTTTTCGGAGTAGGAAGGTACGCGTTGAGAATTGGCTCCAAACTTTTGGACGATGTTCAGGGGGGACCTCCTTAAGGAAGCTGCCAGAAACAGGTGGAAAGCGGCTAGAGACGCCGTTGCGGTAGCGACGGGAGGACAGTCTGGAACAGGTCGAAAGAGGAGGAAGAAGTGTTGCCGTCGAAAGAAAGGCCAGTCAGGAGGGAAACGTCGCCGCGGTTTGGTTGCCCTAGTACGACGCCGCAAAGCCCCTTCACGCCGTCTTCCGAGAAATAAGGCGGACTTTTTCTACTAGAAGTAGACCCTTCACCTCGAAAAGGTTTCATTCAGAGGTTGCCATGTTGATGAAGCCGGACAGAGATTCGGTGCCCTGCACCAAAGAAGAATTGGAAGTGTTCTCCGTGCCCCCGGTGCAGGTTACCGTGAACGACGATATCTTGGTGGCCTACCATCCTCTAGCCACTCGAACCGACGGTACCCCCATCAAGTTCGTAGTGCCCGGTGCCGCCAACTGGCTCAGGTCCAGCAGGCAGTCGGCGGCACCGACTCCACATCCGACTCCACATCCACGTCTTATCTCCACATCCGATGTAAGGTTGTCAAGGGGACATCGACGGCATTGACCGCTGCTAATGCCGTAGCACCCGTGAATCTACTCCTACACTCTCTATTTTCCCAGTGCGACTGCGAAGTGAGCGGCAAACAAATATCCATTTCCGACTATGGGTACGCCTACCGTAGCTATCTCGAGACTCTGTTGAGCTATGGTGGCGATGCCGAAAACAGTCATCTTTCGAAGCAGTTGTGGAAGAAGGACACCCCCGGATCCTTTGATGAGGCCGACATCTCGGACGCTGGGAAAAACCTCGGTTTCAAATACCACAATGGCCGAGTCAAAACCAGCAAGGTGGTTGATCGCTACGGTAGACCCCATTGCGACCTCTTCCAACAGGACCGACTGCTACTCAACAATATTGATCTGAGGCTGAAACTCACCAGAAGCAAGGATGCCTTCTGCCTGATGAGTACGGAGGTTGGGGCTGACTATCGCGTCAACATCACGAGTGCCGTCCTCTACGTTCGCCGAGTCGTACCATTGCCCTCGGTACTCATCGGCTTCGCGGAGGCCCTCAAGACCAATACCGCCAAGTACCCCATCCGTCGAGTGGAGGTCAAGACTTTCACCATTCCCGCCGGATCGAGACAAGGCAATCTCTACAATGTCGTGCTCGGAAACCTGCCCTCGTTGTGCCTGCTGGGTTTTGTCTCGAACCCGTTTAATTTCCACCACTATAACGTTAACTACCTCGCCTTGCAAGTGGATGGAAGAACGATTCCGGCCATTCCCTACAAACCTGATTACACCGACAACTTGTACGTGAGAAACTATTATTCCCTCTTCCAGGCACTCGACAAACTCACTTCCGACTCGGCACCCCGTCTCCCATACGCCGACTATCCTCTGGGCAATTGTTTGTACGCCTTCGACTTGACCTCCGACAAAAGCCACGGCCAGTGCCACTACAACCTTATAAAGCAGGGAGCTCTCAGAGTCGACGTGACGTTCAAGCAAGCACTCGTCGAAACCATCAACCTGGTGATGTACATGGTCCATCAAACAGTTCTCGAGATTGATCAGTCCAAGAACATGCTGTACGAACACTGAGAGAAAAACCATGAAGACTCACGAACTGAGAAGTGCGGCCAGACGTCACAGCAAGCTCGGACCACATTTTGGCGGTGTGTACGCTTCCGACCAGTTGCCCGAGACACCTACCCGAGAAACTTACATTATCAATCTGAACCCTGCGACGAAACCTGGCAGTCACTGGGTCGCCGCCTATTTCGACAGAAGGACAGCGAGCGTGGACTATTTCGACAGTTACGGGTTAAAACCACGAAACATTCATATTTTGCACACTAGCTCATATTCCGCCTCACAAGCTTGCAGGGGCCTTGCAGCATCGTATGCGGACAGTATTGTCTCTACTTTCTATACCATAAGGCGAACGGACTGTCCATGAGTCACGTTCTAGATAAGTTTAATCGCATGACGAAAGACGCTAATGACCGACAAGTCGTTAGATTCGTAAAGAAACATTTCAAATTGAACACGGCTGAGCCTTTCGTCGACGCCAACTGCCAACAAACGTGTAAAGCCTTACTCGCTGGGGGAAGAGAGAGATAGAGAGAGGTGTTAGTCGGGGAAGTCTCTTTTTTTTTTACCATTCCCTCTTATTTAGCATTATATAACCGTAATCTAGTTTCTGGAGCATTACTCCAGCTTTTGTGACGGGTAAAACGTAATATTATATAACACCTATTCAGTTCCCGAGCCTAACCTCCAGCTTTTGTGACGAGTTTTTTTTTAGTTATTGTGTAACGGGTTTAGTTCTGGAGCCTCACTCCAGCTTTTGTACCCATAATATTGTGTAATGACTTAAAGTTCTGGAGCCTCACTCCAGCTACATGTTTTTTGTTGGAGGATATAAAACTCCAACTTCACACAGTTCGTAATAAAATATGAAAAAAAAAACGAAAGGACCACGTAAGGACACTGTCATCTTCCTCAATCCTACACGGTCCTCCCGTAGGAAGAGCGGAGAAAAGTGTGGTTTGACTAGGAGCCTGGGAACTCTGAGCCAACGTCCTTTTCGTGCGCGTGCGCTCGCGTTGAGAGGGTTATCTCCAAAAGAGGTTTCCCTACTCCGCAGGTTTTGCCTTTTGACCAACACTTGTGAGGGAAGAGGCGTAATAAAATATGAAAAAAAAAACAAAGGGCCACGTAAGGACACTGTCATCTTCCTCAATCCTACACGGCCCTCTTGTAGGAAGAGCGGAGAAAAGTGTGGTTCGACTAGGAGCCTGGGAACTCTGAGCTAACGTCCTTTTTCGCGCGCGCGGGCTCGCGTTGAGAGGGTTATCTCCAAAAGAGGTTTCCCTACTCCGCAGGTTTGGCAAACAAGGGAAGAGTTTGCGCTCTACCCTGTAACTACCTTCTCGAGCGATTACAAAACATAACCATCGACCAAATGAACTCGTCAGTAAAAAAAAAAAACTATAGATGAAGACTAGTCAATGGCATACGATATTGTAATACTAAAAAACAAGATCGACCAAATGAACCATCAAAAACTTTCTCTTTCAGAATGAAGACAGAACTATCGTCAATAAAATAAGGTTTTTTTCTCGTTCAGCCTGTAAACAGTCACCAAGGTTTTCTTTCAGCCTGTAAACAACCACCAAGGTTTTCTCTTTCAGAAAAAAACACAGATAAAGATGCTTGCACGCAAACGATGGACAACTCCCCGTAGGCTTCCCATGCTAACATATACATAACATGACATACTAAAAACTTCTAGCATTGGACCGCAACAACTTCGCACTCCCATACTAATCTGCGCACAACAACGTCATACTCTCATACTAATCTGCGCACAATAATCTTCTAGCATTGGACCGTCCCATGCTAGCGTGTGCACAACAACTCCATACTCCAATACTAATCTGCACACAACAACGTCATGCTAGGCTCCCCCTCAGCATTGAAATCTGCTACGGGAAAAATTTGAAATCTTTAAACTCTAATTGCATTGGAACTGTTACAGACTGAAATCTCAAATAGCACTGAATCAGTTACGAGACAGCTAGGTACACCGAAATTAAACACTGTTAGTGTTGAGTTATTACCTAACTCGTCCCTATACTAAATAAAATTTCGGTGTTACCATATTACTGCCGATCACTCTTGCAGTAATGCACCTTGTTGCTGACTATTGTTGTTGTTTTCCCCGGATACGTCCTAGTTGAGAAAAGGGCGAGTTGTTGACTGTGGGGTTAAAAACACGGCATGTTTGGTATAGACTGAAGCATGGAACGGGCTTTACTCTTTACTGTTTGACTTTTATAGGCTCCTGCTTTTAGTAATAGTAATTCCATGCTTATAAGCCGTTAAATGTAATCAGCTATAGTCGTTAGGACTGCAAAACAACTATTTTTATAGAATTTTTACACGAAGTTTTGTTTGCAACGTTGCTTATAAAATGTCGCCTTAATAAAACCCAGTTTGCCGTCAGCCCAACTTTTTCTCACTACTTCTCATGTGGCCTGCCAATGTTTTTGCTATACCGACAACCACCGTCAGCATTCCACGGATTTCCCCTCTGAAGTGGGATTGAGGATGAAGATTTCTTCCCCCCCAATTCGCCATCGCATTACACCTCCATTGGCCTCTTCCCACATAACTGATGATTGGGTTCCGTGGGCTGTGCCTTCCCTCCAACCCCCTTCTCACTGGAGCGAGCGCTGGGAGTGAGAGTTCAATGAATGGAAAATAGCCAGCAGAAAGGAGCTTGAAATTGGTGAAACGAGAGAAACCTATGTACGGTGTGGTACTAACAAATTATAAGTGAATCTAAGCATTGTTATGTTTCGATTTGGCGTCACTTATTCTTTTTGTTGATACCATACCTTGCACGGGGTTTTTCTTAAGCCGATTTTAAGGATTTGTTTTTCTTTTTTTTCTTTAATTTTTAAATGCAGCCCTACATAGTGCTCTCGATGCTTGAGCGTTTTTGTGCATTAATATCATTGGTTTTTATTAAATAATTAGAGATGCAAAAGCTTTCTTACTGAATGCTCAGAGAGCCATTCGTTTTTTTTCCTTCCAGGGCTAAAGCGATTTGCTAAATAGTTTGACTTCTTCAGTTTACAGTTTCTTTTCCTTCAACGATTTTACTAAAGAGTATGGTGCAAGGTCGGTGGTGCATTCTGCATTACATCTTTCCCATTTATACAGACACAGTTTGACGTTAATCGCATGCCATAAATGCTTGTTTTGCTAAAATACTTCCAGGAAAAATGCACCGGTCTCCTCGCTTCGTGCAGTGCTTCCTTGACGCAACAAAATAGGTACAGTCTGTTTCTTTTCCAAGGAGCGAAATACGATGGTCTAAAGATCAACATAAATATTATTACGAGCGACATAACGGAGAGCCAGTAAGGCTCGGAGTGTCCGTGACATTATTACCGTATGTTCCATCTCTTGTTCTGGGTAGCGACCCCATAGGGCCAAATGCGGAATGACTGCTCGTAGATATCGTTTTTTGGGGAGGGATAACCCCTGTTTAAAAAATGCTGAATATGTTTTAACTGAACAGGCAGGTGCACAGCTTCGTATACGTATAAGGCTTAACGCTCGGTTTCACGTAGCATGTAAGCCACGTTGTTCAAGACCACCCAAAATTGCCGCGAGGCACGCTGAAAGCGCCCGAATCATAGCATTGCTTAGTGTTATCGGGATACACTAGAACGCGGTATCGTCTCATTATTCTCCCGGTGTTGCACCACTAAACGAACATTATTTTAAGTTAACGGTGAGTATCCTTGATGTCTTCAGACGATTTATTGCTACGTCAGACGATCGTTTAACACATTTTTAATGAGAAAAGAAAACACCGTAGCGTAATATACAGTACAATACACACGTACCTTGGTGGTCTTCTCTTTGAAATTCATGACATTAAATCTGCGGAGGCTTTGTTTTGTTTTGGTGGACAAATCGATACGTAGCAAGACGCCATTGTTGTTAAAATAATTTAATGTCAATGGAAGTAAGTTTAAAATTCGCGTAGAGTAGTTCATTTTCGGGGTGTTCGCAACGCTACTGGTGACAGAATCTGCTGCTAACTAGAGGACGCGCCGAATTTCTAACGTTGAGCATTCTAAACACACAAAGATGCTGTGCCAGGTGTGAAAAAATACCACTCGTGTTGTGATTGGTCCGAGCATGCAAGACCTTTCAGTGACCATGAAGAGGTGAAGCATATATATATGGCTTATTCAAGCCAAGGCCGACAGATAGAAATTGTGTTTAGTCTCCTGGCCCATGTCAGTTACTGCGCATGGTGGAAAGTTGACGCCATTAGCATTGGTTTGGAAGATAAGATTCTGGTAATTTTGAATCAACTGGCCTGGATCCGGGAAACAAAATCCATAGCTTCTGTCCCAGACGACCTTGTGACAAGGAATGGAATATTGAGCGATAGTTACAGAAAGACACTCCCACGTTCTATTATGGACGCGGATGCATATATATTAGGTCCTTATATTAATGAATTGCACATTACACTTATTCCGTTAATCCAGTCAGTTTGACTTTTTTCGCACACCATATTTTGCTAAACCAGAGCATAAAAAGGCTGTGCAAGTATACTGGTCCACGTTGAATGCTGGCGATTGTAAGGCCACAATGGATTAGCCCATCTGCAGGAGGGAGGACCTGCTGAATGCCGTCAATGCAATACGTCTGAGCCGTATTTCTGCGTTTTGGCGATACATGGCGGTGGCTAAGGAGATAAAGGTGACGGCATTATACCATGTGCAATGGCTGTTTGACGTGATGTCACCATGAGTTAGCAATGACGAACGAGAACAACGGCTGTTTGGCCATCTGATTGGACTACCCCAGTCACGTGATGTGCACGTCACAGCAAACAGCCATGGCGCGTGGTATAGTGCCCAACGTTCATTATTTCCCGTGGTAAGGCCTTGTGTAAACTAGTTGGCTCTGGCTAACCCAGCAGTAATTTTAACTATGAATATGGCAGTCGCTTTTTGAGCCCGGTTGGCAGCTCCGACAGGGAGCTGTTTCTTTTGGTTTTTTTAGCACTAGTGACATACACGTGAAGTCTGATGCATTTAGCTTGTTTCCTGTTCCTCAACAAATTATTTCCTGTTCCTCAACAACTTGTTTCCCATTCCTCAACTTATTTCACTCAGCAACTTATTTTTTGTTCCACAGTACCTTAGTTCCTGCTCCTCAGTAACTTGATTCCCAGTAACTTGTTTCTTGTTTCTCTGCAACGTATTTCCTGTTCCTCAGAATTTATTTCCTCTACCACAAACTTATTTCTTGCTCCACAGTAACTTATTTACTGTTTCTCAGTAACTTATTTCCTGCTTCTCACTAACTTGTTTCCTGTTTCTCAGTAACTTAATTCCTGCTCCTCAGTAACTTAGTTCCTGCTCCTCAGTAACTTAATTCCTTCTCCTCAGTAACTTATTTCCTGTTCCTCTGCAACGTATTTTCTGTTCCTCAGGAATTTATTTCCTGCTCCACAATAACTTATTTCCTGTTCTTAAGGAAAATAGGAAATAATGTTTATGATTTTTCGCTATTGGCTTATTTCCAATTTTCCTTAATATTATTTCCAGCGATTTTTGTCTATTTATTTTTTCCTGTTCCTCAGCAACTTATATCCTTTTCGTTAGGAACTTAATTCCTGCTCCTCAGTTACCTATATTTCCTGCTCCTCAGTAACGTAATTTCTGTTCCTCGTAATACAGTACCATAGTACCATAGTACCATAGGGCACTACACTGGGAAATACTTATCAGCCTTAATAATAATGCAGATAATCCCTTCAGTAGAACAGACGCTAGATTGTCTAACAAGAATTATTTACAACAAGATATTTAATTATTTGCATTAATCATATAAAATTGGCATGAAGCCTTACATTTTGATCGTGCTTTTATTTTAGCAGGGAGCATCATTCTTCGTGTGCATGAGCCTTCATTATCCCGTCATTATTTTGACAGGATTAGAGCTGGAACATCAAGTATTTCCTGGTCTGCCGCATAATTACTTTTTCATTAAAACTTCAGATTCGATGCTTCAGTTTTAAAAACGAAAGATTTTCATATTTGGCAGTAATTACGAAATACTTAAGAAAATATGCTCAAGGTGTGCTCAAGGTGTGCTCAAGGTGATCCTTGCGGTTCTTTTTCTTAAAAAAGGTTTAGCACTGCACACACAAAAAAAGAACCTGCAGGAGGTTGGCAGTATTCTGTTATTACTAACGCCATCTTCAACAGGTTCTTTCATTCTTGCTGAATCCATCGGAATTCCATCGGGAATCCATTGGGATCCATCGGGATTCTTGCGGGATTCGGGATTAAGGTACAAAATGCCAGTGAGACTAAATGCTAAGCCTTGCAATGCCAAGCCTTAAAGTAATCATTTTCTTGTTCTGCAAGACACTGTCAGCTATACCACAAGGCATTACAATGATCTTGTTTTAAGTGTTCAATGATACTCAATTATCATAGTATCCAATCACAACAGGGTAGTGTTTCACACGAGACGAAACCTTTCTTGGTTTTGTCTCGTAATTGATGATGAGACGTGACTGAGACAGTAACAACCGATGACGAGACATGTTCCTGACTGGTATGAGACTGTTCATGCTCAAGTTCGTTTCATTTTCATTTTCTTTATAAAAGCAATAACTAGCTGAACTTACCTGGCTTTTTGTAGTTGCATTGTTTCGTACTGGTCGTCAAGTTATTAGGATGAACGAAAACGATTGGTCAATAAAATGTGATGGTAAAAAATACAAATTTAATGATCCGTCTGGATGAACTGTCCTGAAAGTATACATAAATCACTATTCACCAACCGAAAATGAAAACCAAACGACGGGGATACTCCAATCCCCCAGTTGGTGAAACCCCAAGCCTAAAATGGGAAAACCCGGGCAATCTTATGTTACCGAACCCTCATTGGGTGTCCTCCCCTCCCCTTAATTTTGGTGCAAATTAAGGATATGAAATAGCAACCAACATTTGAGAGTAGTTACTTCATGATAAATACATGTTATTGGGTTTCAGCAAGGTACTGGCCTTGTCTGAAAAAAATTCTGTGTATTTAAAAATGTGCGTTTAAATCTTGGTTTAGATGCTGTTTTGATTAAGGTAAATAATCTATGGTAAAATGTGGGTAAAATTGGATTTAAAGTTTAAAAACGATGGTCTTTGCTTTTAGGTTAATTTAACTTAACCACTCACTGTGGTTTCCACAACAGAAGCGCTGTTTAAATCACTGTGCCTACGATGATCTTTTTAGGTACCAGTACGAGTTCTCCCTTGCCTCTTATGTGTATTTGCGTAATGTTTTCTTAGTGCCAAGAATCATTAGCTTCAAATATTTAAAAAATATAAAAGTTTGCAGCAGGTTTCTTCAGCAATAGCGGTCTTTTCGCATTGTGTAGATTAGGCTTTAAGGACAGGTGTGTGGAGCAAGCTCACAAATATGGAAGCATCGGTAGAGCGGTCTGTAAGAAAAAGTGTCAATATGTCGCCACACGCAGGAAAGCCGTGTTTTGCTCAACTTGCCAAAGACACTTGGGGGCACCTCAACTCATTACCCCCAAAGTCAAATTTGTTTCGTTATAGTGATGTCTAAGGGACTAGTCATTATTTACAGCCGGAGGGTGAGAAGTGGTAGAAAAGAAAATGTGACCACTAAATTTTCATCCCCTTCCAAACCCTGAAAAATACCTTGGGTCCCCTCTTCCCCCTGAAGAAAAGAAGCTTTTTCGTATGTGTGTTGCTACTGTCTACAGGTGATTTCCTGTACCCAAAAGTTGCCTGGTTTTTGAGTTACAAATGGTCTAATATAAAACATTCAAAGATGTCTTTAAACCCATTTTTGTTTCATGCAGTAAGATATGATCATCAGTGGATAGATCTATCCACTCAGGATTGATTAATTACTGCTCGAGTGCTTGAATGTCCTCATCCCTAACATGTTCATCACCTGAAAGATGGAAGACAAGTCAAGGATATAAACAGGACAGAAAGCCAAATGGACTAAAGTGTTAAATAAATATGAATGCAAACCTACTTATGTTACCTTTTGGACCTAAATGTCAGACTGCCCGAGCGGGGAATCGAACCCACGACCTTTGAAACCAAAGGCCGGAGTCCTACCTGCTCAGCCATACTGACGCGGCCGACCAGAGACAACCCCGTAGCAAAAGCACCCGCCCCCGGCCTCCTGTTACCTCCCCACCAAATGCAATGTGTAGGGCAGTGCCTCAATATAGGGAAAGAGCTTCATTTTTGTTACCCTATAAATTCTTGCCGATACAGATAGCCTGTCAGCATCTATGCTGACATGGCAAAAGATAGAAGAGAATGGTTCGAAATTTCCAATTACGAACGAGGTCATCCTCTCTTCAGTTCGGAGGAAAACCAGGTTCTCGGCAAGTTCATGGACGAACTGTGTGGAGTTCTGGTGAAAGAGTTCATTGGTGTCGGGTTAAAGATGGGCTCTTCCCTCCGTTGATCTGAACAACTATCTGGAGGAGTTTGAGAATCGAGATCACGAGGGGAAAATATCGAACAGAGAATTCCGAGTGAACTGCATATCACTCCGAGCAGAGGTGCAGAGAACGTTCAAGTTGGTGGAGAGGGAACATAAATACCATTACAAACAACTGTTTAAAACCCTTGTAAGATTATTTATCCTATCAATAAAATTATAAAAAATTGCGGAAAGATCACATTTTATTCTAGCATTGTGCTTTGTCACACATTGAACAAATCCACTCAATTTAACAAAATTTAAGTGTAAATTTATCTCTGATGTCATTAAAAATGGTAGTTTCCGCGGAGAATACCAGTTTGATTTTTTGTCCATCCACGTAAATTACTTTGAATGACGTCTTCTTTTAATCCATTGGGTAATGGATCAGGTGACAAAATTGGAAGTGGAATTGGTAGTGGAAGGGGTATGGAAAGTGAGGGCAAGGGCACCTCCAACTGCCAATGAGGATAACGTGATTGGTAGTGATATTCAAGATGTCGATACCTGTATGAGGGGTTCCATAAAGTGGAGGTAATGACGCAGGGCGTTTTTCAGCAGCCAATCATAAACGAGGATGAGGGTCACATGACTGGCAGTGACTTCATCCAAGATGGTGTTGCCTACATGGTAATCACGAGACTGGAAGCGATGTCATTTAAGATGGCAGCACCCATATTAAGTCACGTGACCAGAAGTGTAGTCATCAAAGGTCACGTGACTGAAAGTGACGTGCAAGGTCATATGATTGGAGGTGATGTCATGTAAGGTCACGTGATTGGAAGTGACGTCAGCAAAATGTCTGTCCATGGGATCGGAAATAGTACTTTCCCCCTAGCCAGGAAGGGATCGAATGCAGTTTGGGAGCAAACTTCCTTGCAGTCTTCCATCATAAACGAGTAGTTAGAACTGATGATGGTGACGAAGTTCCAGGACTATGAGGAGGGGCTCCACCCACTGCAATTTTGCCTTCGACCAGGGCTAGGGAACACATTTGCACGCATCTGTAGTCCATTTGTATTGCACTTGTTGTGTATTTGTACTTGTATGCATTTGCAGTGCATTGTACTGCATTTATACACATTTGTAGTGAATTTGTATTGCATTTTTATGTATTTATGCCTATTTGTAGTGCATTTGTGCAAAAATAAAATATTTCTATGCACTTGTATGCATCGTTCATTTACGCCGCATTTGTACACATTTGTAGTGCATTTATAAGCATACGTGTCTCCCTTTTTTCTGCAGTGTCATCTGTCTGGCTCTGCTCTGCTCTACTGCATTTGTACAAATTTGTAGTGCATTTGTATGCATTTGTACATGTTTGTTGAACATTTGTATGCATTTATAGTGCGTTTGTGTTGCATTTTTATGTATTTGTATTGCATTTGTACACATCAGTAATGCATTTCTCTGCATGGACTAGAACTGTATGCATGAACGTATTTCTATTTCATTTACGCATTTGTACACATTTGCAGTGCATTCACTTCTTTTTTCTGTGATGTCATCTGTCTGGCTATGCTTTGTTTTACTGCAGTTAAAACAAATGTGTAGTATAGTTGTATGCATTTGTACATGTTTGTAGAACGCATCTCCTAAAATATTGGGTGTTTGAAAGACTCCGAGTTTTGACATTGTACTCCTGTACAAGGATCATGTTGGTATCTAGACTTATTAAATAATAAATAGTTAATATCAGTGAATTCCACTATTTAGTTAGTATGGCTGAGCCTACAGCAGAAAAAAACAAAACGGATCCTGGAGACCGTTTTTCAGCCAATGAGCGTGTTGCTCTTGCTCACGCGTTCAGCCAATCGGAAGTGTCGCTGAGAAAGCACAAATTTCTTCGCTCTGAAATGTAAACAAAATTTAGTAAGGCTTGCAGGAAGCAGTATAGTCGCTCTCATGCAGGTCGTCGCTTAGCTTTAATATATTTTAAGGGATTACTCACTTAAAAACGTTGTCTTCCATTAATGCCTAGGGTAGCCGGAGGCTATGGCGGTTTTGTGTTGTGCATTCGCGGCCAAGCATGACTAGAGTGGGCGGCAACTTTGAATACAGTTAAACGGATCGGTGGCCATGGATCGTGTAACATTTCGGTATGTGATCGTTGGCCATGGGTCGTGTAACTGCATTAATATTGGATAATCCCGATCGAGGAGAACCTGACTCTTTCGAAAGGCAAAGATACTGTGACGGTTATTTTTTTGTTAAAAAAGGTGGAATTAACTTCAGTTGAAGGCTATAAATATTTATTTCTTCTTCAACTAAAATACCAAATATGCACCAACACGTTCACGGCAAGATAACCTGCAAGATAACCTGCAAATAACTTCATGACCGATATTTGCCCGAGTCTGATTCTTGCTGATTATTTGTAAAGATGTCTTAAAGATGTCTTGCAAATAAACACCACGAATGATCTACAATTCACGAGTGTGTTCATTTCGTCGTAGGAGACATTCGACTAAGAGGGCTCCTGGTTACGCCGCCAGCTAGTTGTATGTTGTAGTTGTATATGAGATTGTAGAAGCCAGGCAAATCTTCGTGATATTAACCTTGTGAAGCTTTACCAAATTCAAATTAGTCAACCTCTTTCTTAGCAGAAAAAACTTTTATTTTGGAGAATTTGCTGTGTTTGCGTGCTGGGAAGCATGTAACACTAAGATGTCTGGCTCTTATCATCGCATTAAGATCAAACCATTCACCTCTTTAAACGTATATTTAGACACACTTTTAAATAATGGTTAAAATGTTCATCGTATGTTTGAAACATACATTATTCATTTGAACGCACGTTTAGTACACACCCTCGATTAACACATGTTTTGTCGATGATCAGTAATCGGTATAGGCATTTCCAACATGATCTGAAACGTTTAACTGTTCGTTCACAGAACAGGTAGCAACTATTCAGTGCATAAAGTCGTACCATGACAATAGGCAATGACCAGTGTCCAAAGTGGATGAAGTCACATATGTCTGAATGAGGGCTACGTCAGGATAGGGTGAGCTTACCCCATCCTGAAGTCTGTGGTGCTGTCTTTCAACAGACCACGTAAACCCTCTGTAAAATTATCCCGTAAATTTTACGAAATAAGGGTGAGAACTGGACAAACTCGTGTGGTATCATTCAGCTCGTGAAGCTACAAACACGGCGAGTTCTACAAAAGTAGGTGCTCTTTTCTACATAGTCGGGACAATCCCCCCCCCCCATGACCCTTTCACTCCGAAGCAGCAGAAGTTCAATGCCGAAGGCCTACACCCACCAGAGTTTTCGTTGCGTCAAGTTCTTGTTGCTGAGAAGTGCCTTATACGGACTCGAGTGTACCAGTGAAGAATTGTAACTCGTACTCCACGATGGATGAACTGGGGCTAAGACATGCACTGTGCAGGGGCACGCAGCATGCCTGCAATGGAAGACTGGAACAGCGTACCTTGGGAAGAACAGTGGTTAACGCTTTTTATATCCTACGATAAGATGTGTCATTGGCAGTCGCTGCAGTCTTTTGCACGCACACAGCCTTACAGAAATTCGATGGGGTGGTACTCATCAGCAAGAGAATTATTCAAAAATAATTCTTACTCGTCCCTACGTATATGAAGCCTTCCTTGAAAAGTGCTGAACATGTACGAACTCACAATGGCATAATAATAGTACCAAGACTGAACAATCACTCAGTTCAACAACGACCTTAGGCGGTGATCGATACCTGTGGCCAGAGTTCAGGCCTAAATCCGAAGATATTACTACCTCCCAACTTGTTGCCACCATCAAGAACTACAACTGACAGTTGAGTAGTAAAAATCCTGTTCTCTTGGGCGATGGGGATGGAGCACAACTCCCACAAATCACAAGTCACAAATTGGTGACTCGTTATTCCGTATTGGGAATTCATCTTAAACCCTAACCCTGTTTTTCAATACTTGAACCCTTTAGCAAATATTTATGGCAATGACACACTGAAACCAAGTATAGCCCGGGCCAGTACTAAGATAACAAAAAAAATCGTTTCGTAAGATAACTACCACAAGGGTGGTACGATCCTACCAACAAAGCTTCCCGTATCCTATGTAGGGGTTCACCCATCAAACTTCCCCAATCCACGAAACCACCTCAATAACTCCCGTAAAGTAGAGGGGGTACAAGATGGGAACCACGTAAAAGCAAGCCCGTTTTCCAGCAACATTTAAGGTGGACGAAACGCCCTCACCTAACCAAATACGCAAAGGGGTGTCCACTGTAGGTGTCCGGAGAATACATTGCCAACAATTCATCACATGTGCAAATACATCACACGGGCTATTCGTCGCGGAACGTTCTCAAGTACATCGTCAAGAATTGCCATTTTCCACCCCCTCGCCCAGTCATAAATCGTCAAGTCCCAAACCCCTTCATTATTATGTCATGCGCCCCCTTCCAACAAAAAATCGAGATCAACAAAGTTGTGTAAGTAAGGGATGCCAGGAGGGAGTATTTCGTGTCATGTTTATCCACAGTTTTCAGAGATCTATTTTTTCCACAATTCCACTGAAATCTGTTCATTCCACTGAAATCTGTTCTGAAATCTGTTCATTCCACTGAAATCTGTTCTGAAATCTGTTCATTCCACTGAAATCTGTTCTGAAATCTGTTCATTCCACTGAAATCTGTCCACTGAAATCTGTCCCACTGAAACCTGTCCCACTGAAATCTGTTCCACTGAAATATGTTCCGACTAGTAAAAACAAATTGTTAATTAATTTTTCCAACTGACCAAAATAGTCCCTGGTGGTAATCGCTATTGTGCTGCTGCATTGGCCGTTACATTTTGTTAATTTCAGTTTAATTACACACAGAAAAAATCCTTAATGTTGTCTGCTGGTACGAACTAGGAACCTTTGCGTGTTACTCAAATGTACTTTTTTGTAGCAACAACCCAACTGGTGGGCTGCTGTGACAAACGGGGACTCCACGCTTTGTACGTGCGTTGAATTGTCTGAGCGATGTATTTGTACACGCGATGAATAATTCCGTGATTAATTGTCCATGATGACTTGTACGTGCTATGACTTGTTGCGATGTAATGACAAGGAACCTCCATTGCAGCCACATGTGCCCCTTGATATCTTACCTCCACTGGGTCCCCCCACATTCTGAGCAATGACAGTGAGTCACCTTTGATGACCTTTGACTTGCACATGGAACCTTATGACTTGGAAGATTATGAGGAACTTGCTGAGTATGAGTCGCCAAGTTCTGGTATCTATTGAGCCTGGCCCCAACACCCCGTTTTATCTAGCGCCCCTATCTTTTATGGGAATCCTTTCCTATCATTAACTCACGCCACTAATTTGCAAATAATTACTGGCTATTAGTAACCTATTCTTAAACTTGAAACATCTAGGTTGTTGCTCTGCACCTAGTTAGGAGCCAATTAGCAGTTATTTGCCAAGTAGCTGTAAAGGCCTGTCTGTCACGCTTTTTCAATTCCTTTTGCCTTACCTTTCCCACCTAGGTAAATGTTTTCTTTATTCTCACATCCTCCCCCATGTTGTAACTTTTATATAAACGAATAATTTTGTTATTATGAAGGTCCAAGTCAAGCCATTGTCAACTTACGGTCGAAAGAAAAACACGTGAGCGTGAGGGAAAACTATTTTTGGATATTCTCGGTTTTGACGGCAATAATTTTCCCTTTTATTTAACGCCTATCCGTTTTTTCCTAACTTAGCGTTTTATTGCCAGTGCTGACGTTTTTATCCTGTTTAATGATTTTATTTCTTAACAAAAAACCCAGATGCAGTTTCCAGTGTTGGCGAATTGTAATAGAGGTAGATCAATGCGATTGTTGACTGAGTTAACAAACCGGTGTCTTTCTTCATACTCGCCTTACGTCACCTCCAACGTCCAATTCCTCTTCCTCCAACGTCCAATTCCTCTTTCATCAGAAGTTTAGATAGCCGCAGGGTATCACGGCCTCGACTGAAGCAGAAATAGCCCGGCAGTGAGTGGGTTAAAGGTCAAACCAGGCCCTCGGAAGAGCTTCCAAATATCACTTCTGATTACCGATGCTATTTCCGATCATGTGACGTCACATCCCCTTTCTGCCATTCATTCGAATCGTATAGCAAAAGCTCACCTCATAGCAAAGCATTACAACAGGTGGCATAGAATACCCCTTCTGTAAACTGACGTTACCCTAATAAACCGTGACCTCACTTCAGTAAACCTCTACATTGACCGAGGACGTTACTAGTAATCCTTTACGTCACTTCCAGGTACTGCACTTACCCATGAAACGTTACTCGGGGCGAATACTTAACACGGTAAATCTTAACGTCACTTCCTGGGGGGCACTACCTTCGAGGGTCTTGGCAAGCCTGCACCGAAATTCCAACCCTACCCTACCCCATCTAAAACTGTGCAACTGTGCACCTCTAAAGCATGTACCCGGCAATTCAAATCGGCCAGTAAACCCCAACCGAATAGTGGCGTAGAAATCGGTTGAGGAAACCATGACCGACGATTCAAATGGAATGTCGTTGATGTAAACCTCTGTCGAAACTTCAAGTGACCCAAAACCTTGATGTTACTCCGATAAACCTTGACGATACTAAAATGTCACTGTCGGGCACTTGAGTAAATTGTGATGTCAGTGCAGTAAATTGTAATTGTGACATCTCTCCGGTAAACCTTGATGTCATGCTAGAACGTCACTTCAAGGCACTCCGGTAAACTGTGACACTACGGTAAAGCTCGACGTCAGTTGGGTAAATTGTGATGCACTTCCAGTTGGCTTCAGTAAGCGGTGGCGTCGCTCCAATAAACTATGACGCAACAAGCTCATTGGCAGAAGATTTCAAATTTCGTAGCATGAAGCACGTCACATTTGGCCGGGAGGTAGTAAAGATGCTTTTACTATGGGGGTGCCTGTGGTCGGACGATGTCGTATTTTCCCTCGACAATCTTACTGTCAACTTGAAAACTTAGATCATGGGAGGTCTGAGAGCTTGCCCACAACAGCTGCGGCATTTTAGAAATTTTGTCTGCTAAAAATGTCAAAAATTGCTTTTTAGATGGTGTTGTTTTGACCGGGCCTAAAAAATGTATTCTCCACCCCTAGAGGGCCCAAACAATCCATGCCCCCTAACTCACCCTAGGTGGTAAATAATGACTGTTCTTAAAAGGCAACTTTTCCACACTGCCGTTCGAGGAATTCCAAAAAAAAAGTGTTTTACATTGCACCCTATTATACGGCCTGCCTGTCGTGTGCACAGAGCACAAAAGGGCACAAAAGTTGCTTTCCACTACAAACCAGGAACAGCTTTGAAAAGCCACTGTGTCAAGATTTCTTTGCAGGCTCAAGACCCGCAGTAAAATTTACACACATCATTGCTTGCTTCGTTTTACTGTGATGTTGGCCCCATTTTTTATTTGGACAACACAAAGGATAGTTCTCTATTTTAAGCATTGTCATTACGTGGGAGCCGTCTGCTGTTGTAGATATTTTTACAGTTTACAGTTTTCCTTTAATCCGCCTGGCCATAGCTTGGTTGGGCTATTTGGGAGCTAAACTAGTAAAAACCATTCGGTATATCTGCGCTCGTTACTGGCTAGGAAAATTACTGGACATAATTAACATATGCATGATGTTGCCTTCCCACGGCCTCTAATTGGCACACAAAAAATACAAGCGGCATTTTCTAGGGATTGGAGTGCTTTGTCTCTCATGGCAGCTCCGAAGACGTTCCAAGATGGACGAAGAAAACTTTTTCTAGCTAAGGTTTTCCGTGCATTGAATTTTGTAAACGCTTATGTAGCCTCTCCCAAAGGCTAAAAGCTAAATAAGAAACGGATGAGCTAATGTGCAATGATCAACGGATGAGTTAATGTGCAATGATCGATGCCAGGCGGTTAAGAGATGAGACTTGAGGGGTTTGTAGTGAGTGGTTGACATAGGTATGTGGAGACTGTGCGTGACTGACCGATTCTGATATTCAGCCGATACTGAGCCATCACTGCTCACTAAACACTACCGGACAGCTCGCTCTCTAGGCATCTCATTCAAGCCACATTAGATTGTTTTTCAATTTATAAATAAAACACTCGTCCCGTGCCAAGCCTATAGCATACAGGTGTACAGTGCAATACACATCGAACAATAATTACACACAAATAACCTTAAGACTGCATTAAAAAAAAACTTTGCACCAGAGAAAAAGAAATTAATGCCAGTCTTCAGTAAAATGAACATCAGACAGAACTGCGTTACCTGAACGTTTGCTTTAAGTCAACCAAGAAGAAATATAATGGCTAAAGAACACATTTTTCGCATATCAAACTTATATTCTCTTGCATGTATCACCAGAGACATTATTTCAAGGTCTATCACCTCCATTTCAAAAGAGAATATGCCCAAATCAAATGTTGCTTTAAAAGGAAAGCCGTGTACTCTACGATCATGTGTATCACATAGCATGTCAATACAGGGTGGTCCACAAAAAACTGACGACCCAACATTTATCCAAGTCCAACTTTTCTAGTTAGCACCCCTCAGAATCAGGAGAGGACAGAAATCGAAGCTAATGAAACTGGAAGATTTCTGTGCTTTGCCTTTATTTTCAGCAACCATAAGTAATGCATTCCGTTGTATATGTCGCTGCCATACTGTATTCCTGAATTACCAATATCCTTCTGATATTGATTCCAAGTGGAACATCCAGGAACAGTTGGTTTTAGAGCACAGAAATGTGTTAAAACTACTGAAAACGGTCAATTTATAGTACCACAATCCATATATTTATAAAGTGTTTGCGTTCCTCCATGGGGCAGCCCGCGTATGGCCCCACGAACGAACGCAAACGTACATTTTTTTTTACCTAATTAATGAATAATTATTATGCAAATTCAAATGGTATTTGACATGTAATTAAATAAAACGGGAGTGAATAAATTAAAAGGAATGTGCATAGTGCGATCTGCGCATGCGCGCAAGTATTACCAAGCATTACTAAACAGTTTAGCTATTTTGTTTAGTATTTTGGTTCTAAATGTGATATAAATAAACAAAAACTGAAACAAATAAACATAACTAAACAAACACTAAACGTATACGTACAAAACGAACATTTGTCTTGCAGCGATTTGCTGCGAGTCCACAATACTAATCATGTAACCACTTCTTCACCTTAGCGTTTACAGGCGTGCAAAATTCGACGAATTTCTGGATTTACAAAAAAGGATTTTCAATGAAATTCATGCTGTGATAAACTGTGTAAAGTGTTTTACATTGCACCCTATTATACGGCCTGCCTGTCGTGTGCACAGAGCACAAAAAGGCAGGTGGTTGAACGTTCATTTTTATTGCAATGAACTATTACTGGTGCTTGCTCGATAGAAGTCACCTTCCCTCACCCAACCCAAAATGCACTTACCCCCCCCCCCCCCCCTCCCGCTGGTTTTAACGTGTTTCCGCATTTGGGATCAATAACTGCCTTTCCTGCCAGTTTAAGGTAAGTTTTATGTTTTATTTCTTAACTTTTAGGCCATATGCTTGAAGTAGACTTGTGCCCGATAGAAGGTCACGGCGCTCGCCTCGTCCCTAATTGTGTCACATGGCCCGGGGGATAAACAAATAAGTGAAAATAACTAAAACTGAAAGGGGTGGGTGTTCCTTCTACTTTTTCAACTATATTACAACATAGTTCCGTACTGAACCCCGCCATATACTATATTTACTACACTTGAAAAAATAGTAACCTCACTGAAAATTGAGAATGGCACATGTCCCTGTAACAGTTTATGTTGTAAACAATGACATCACTATATAAATGTTAGTACCGCCCTTACGAGTTCCTCGCTTTCCAATTGCATTGCAACAACTTTTGAATCCTGTCTTGTACCTGCAACACCCTAGCGTGTACCATCGTCACCAATGAGCAAATATTAAAACTGCTTTTCCATTCGTTTACCCAGTTAATATCAGACCCAAAACGCCAATACGTCCAAGAGTGCCACAGGCGTACTCTAAAAATAATTAATAGGAAATATTCATGAACTTACCTTCAGCTCACATCGGATCCGAAGGATTGTTTCTGCATAAAAAACCATGTTATTCCCTAGGTTTTTTGTCGATCGCCGACCCATCGATTATGTAGTCTGTCACCGATCCGTCAGTCATGTTGTCTATTGCCGATTGTAAGGTTGTATTCCAATTACCGTGGACAGTTTAGTTCACTAGGATCTCGCTTTGCTAAAACCACCGTTCGAGACCGAGGACTTTAATCTCCAACAATAGCAAAGAGAGCAGCTTGAAATAATCTACAGTTTGTAAAAGTTAAAACGTGAGCAGATACTCTAGTCCGAACTATCGAAAAAAAATGCTTTGGGTGTAGAGGCCACGCTACAACCTGTAAGGTGCCAGAGTAACAAGATCCATCTGTGACGGTAAACCAAAAAGAGCTTTGCTCATTACATTTAAAATAATTGTAGAAACGGTTTGATACATTTATTGTATTCGAAGAAATGGTTGTTATGTATTATTTGCCTATTTTGTGTGCTAAAAGGAATCGAGTTGAATTGTAAACAAGCCTTAACATTGAAAACACTTTGTCATTCTTATAAATAATGATGTATATATTGTAACTTGAGTGTTTATAAACAGCAGACAATGAGTATTATACTGTGGAAGTATGATTTAATAAATTGATTTTATTTTAAAGCGTGATTATTGTTCTGTTGCAAACGGCATGGTAAACCCTGTCCGGGTAAACCCCATTGGCTAGCAGCATTTAAGGGATAAACTGGTAGTTGTGTTGAGTGGTAATTTTGTTGACAGTTTCCCTTTGGTTTAATGTGATCTGACCGCATTGGATACATCGCGAGTGCATATTATTAGTGGATCAGCAAATAAATTTGTTATCATTAGTACTTGATACTCCTGATAACTGGTGCTGCAAGTCCACTGCAAGTACGCCCGTGTCACAAAGAACTCCACAACACCTAGTGGATGCTTGACTTGACGGGCATACGAAAATCCAAGTTGATTTCATTGAATAAATACAGGGGTTTTTATAACACTAGATTGCTGTTTGGACTTGGAATGTTTCCAGCCAACCCCCCAACTTTCATTTAATGTTTACAACAAAGATGTAGCATGCAATGGAGTTCACTAAATTGCTAACCCATACTTCAAGAGCAGCAAGTTAAGGGGGAAGGTCTTGGAGCAAGCTAAACAAACATTAAATTTCAAGCCTGTACATATTATTAAAGCTACTTAATGATGACAGTGAAATTAGTCCATTAATAAAACGACCAGCAGTTCACGGATGAGTGTGGTCTCCATTACGGTAGCATTTGTTACTGCTGCGGCAAACACAGCCACAGACGTCCAAAACGTAAATATACTACTAAAAATGTAGATCCTATGGCGTCCAAGGACACCACATGTCTATCTGTAGCCATAAATTTGCTAAAAAAAAGCCCACTACATGGCAAGCGATTCTGCTTTTGACTCTAGCCTATATAGTCAAGATTAATTTAACTCAAGCTTTGAATCCAATATCCGTGGCATGACCAGCAAACAAGTGTCTAGTTGAATGTTGTTGCGACACAACACTCGAGCTGGTAAACGCAGTCAATGAAGAAGCTCGTAAGTGCTGTTGTGCTTTGTCAATTAAATTATTGTTAAAGCACAACAGCACTTAAACGATACAATTTTCTCAATTATACATTTGCTTCTGTCAATTAAAAAATCATTATTTTTTGTCCGTGTTCCTTTTAACAAGTAAAGTGAAACTTCAATCATATAACCCTTTTTTTACGACACACTTGACGTTTTTGTGTGTATCTTTTTTATGACTATGGCGTTGCGCTACAATAGTGTATGTTCTGGACAATTGTTGTGATGTTTGTTGCCTAACTTGGCAGGCACGGCAGGCAAATTTTCTTCATTTGCAAAGGTGTGAACGCGCACACATGCAGTGATTGTTGCTGCCCACTCCACATTTTATCTCAGCTCTGAAAGCCTACGTCTACAAAATACTTATGCCATTCTATCGTTTCTAGCTGCCAATTTTGAGGCCTGTTGGCTTCGAAATTAGCAACATAGCTTAGTTTGGTTTAAAACTATATGTGTTCAGCTGATGCACGGATTATTTCAATTAAATTTATTTATTAAGGGTTGTAGCCCTGAGCCATGCACCCTCTATCATAGCTAATTACAAATCACTAACGTAACTACTTTACTACACCGATTAACCCCAAACCATATGATTACTGTCACTACCGCACTGTTCCTTGAAATTGCGTACCACCAAACCATTGCACTATCCATTTCCACTGTGTACAAGCTGTAGCACCCAGCAGTTCACTGCGACCTAGTAATATTCACTCTATTTGATTCTAAATATTTGATTCTAAATATGGCCGTACGCCCCTATACCCTAAAGTACACAAGCATAACATCACATATGACAGCACATTACCCCCAACACCAAGTTTCCATCACCACTCCGTCGCCACCGAGTCAACCCAGAGTTCCCAACCCACCAAGACACAGCGAACCACTGAACGCGATGGGGACCGGGGTGACCCTCCTTCTCTCTCCCATTTAGGGAAACTGCTTAGCAAAGACAAACGCGCACACGAATAATGGACCTGGTGTTTGCTGAATTATAATGGTTAAAACAATGTAAAACAATCAAACTAATTTTTCAGAGTCCAGTAACTCTGGAAAGACTCGACCAATTGAAAACGTGGTTTCTTAGAGGATGAAGGCCAAGGAAATATCTGGCTTAGATCATGTTTTAGATTTTACGTAGGTGCAGTAGTTTGTTCTGAAACGGTGTCACATGTACATGTTACTCTCTAATTTTACTCTTGCACAGAATTGCATAATTTTCAGTATAAATGTACCTTCCAGATCTATCTACTATCTGGTCAACTTCGTCGAAAAATATTGAATAGGAATGGAGATATTAATTTTTTATAGTTTTGCTGGAGTGAGGACCTCAGTCCTATCAAGTCGCCCACCAAGATGATAAACCCTCCAGATAAAATATATATGAGCAAGGCGACCACTAGGCACGTTGTGTCTTTACAGCTAAAGTAGTTGGGCTGTTTTCAGGCATGTGAGAATAAATTACAATCCGACAGAAAGGCTGAAACTTGTTTGATCGGGAGACTTTCGTCGCCTGACAACATGAAAGTCGCTGTTGGTGACACAGCTTAACGTTTTCTTGTAGAAAAAACGAAGTGAATAAAGTTAGTATTTGCCTAATTACTCATAACGCCATTTTTTACATCACGGAAATAAAGCTGGTTCTTAACTCATTTTACAGACATTGCTCTGGAGATGAGCCCTTTTCTTAAAGTAATGCTAAACCCTCCCAACTTAAATTTCAGTATTGTTAATTAAGACACTTAAAAAACATGTGAGAGGTACGAAAACCACTCGGGGTTTATAGTTATTACGTAGTGACGTGTCTAAATCTTCATTCTAGCAGACGAATTCTTCGTTCGTGCAGTCAACACAGCCAAGTCTCGTTCGTGTGACGACAAACTTCTGGGGGAAGAGGCCAACGGAGGTGGAATGCGATGGCGAATTGGGGGGAAGAAATCTTCATCCTCAATCCCACTTTCAGAGAGAAAATCCGTGGAACCCTGACGGTGCTTGTCAGTATAGCAAAAACATTGGCAGGCCGCGTGAGAAGAAGTGAAGAAAAAAGTCGGGCTGACGGCAAACTGGGTTTTATTGAGGCGACATTGCAACGTTGCATACAAAACTACGTGTAAAAATTCTATAAATAGTTGTTTTGCAGTCCTAACGACTAGCAGACTACATTAACAGCTCATAAGCATGGAATTACCATTACTAAATGGTAAAGAATAAAGCCCGTTCCATGGTTCACAGTAAAACCAAACATGGCCGTGTTTTTTTACCAAAAACCCAGAGTCAACCATAACTCGCCCTCTTCACAATTAGGACGTATCGGGGGAAAACAACAACAACAACAATAGTCAGTAATCAGCCAACAAGAAGTGCATTACTGCAATAGTGATCAGACTTCAGCCGAAAGTTAACAACACTACGTCACTTAAAGATTAACAGCCGTCATTAACAAATGACGCATTGGATATGAGCTGCGAAAACGCACAACTCATTACGTCATGTTTACCACCTCATAAACCCCCTCGTGAGATGTGGGGTTTCGCAATCTCATATTTCTACAAATCTTAATCCTCGCAAGTCTCACAAGTCCAATCTCATATTTCCACAAATCTTAATCCTCACAAGTCCAAGCCAAATCCCCCTCATGCCATTACAATGTTTACAACTCGCCAGTACATCGTATTACAATACGTTGCCTAGCAGAGGGTGGTTTCGATCATACTGCCTC
This sequence comes from Lithobius niger, assembly GCA_023313725.1. NCBI lineage: Eukaryota > Metazoa > Arthropoda > Chilopoda > Lithobiomorpha > Lithobiidae > Lithobius > Lithobius niger. Next base: position 129,726 of record JAHWFP010108582.1, read on the forward strand.
TATACTAAATATGATGCCTCAATACAATGTGTTAGGTTTAGGTTATATCTTGCCGTCTTATTTAACAAGTTGTTAGTTGAGTGTAAAAACAAAAGGTTAACATCATACAAGCATTACACTTCCGCAAACGTGATTGACTGGCGTGTTCCCAATCAATCCTAAACGGCCCATAAAGTCATGCAAAGGCCTTTTAGACACAGGTTTAGTTAACAGGTCGGGGACTAGATCCCCAGTTGGAGTGTATTTTAGACTCACTGTATTCTGGGTGATGTGATCTCGTAAGAACCACAATTTCCTAATGTAATGCTTTGACCTTGCCGACAGGTCTAAATTCTTCGCTAGGGCCATCAGAGATTGACTATCTGTTAAAATTAGTACGGGCTTAATACAAACGGCAATTCCCAGCTCCTGACATATTTCAATTGTCCACAGTATTTCTCGAATACACTCCATTACAGCAACCATCTCTGCCTCCATACTGTTTAAGCACACCATTGTTTGCTTTTGTGATTTCCAACTTATGACGCAGCCACGCAGAGTTACCAAATATCCTGAAAAACCTTTTCCATCTTTTGTGGTCCCCCATGAGGCATCAGCCATTCCTAACAGGGAACTCCGCCTATTCCAGGGGAACACCAGTCTCCAAATTCTTGTGGATTTCAGGTACTTTACAATGCGCTTAGCGGCTTCAAGATGAGCAGTATTAGGCGAATGGTTAAACCTTGACAAAGTACACACAGCAAAAGATATGTCTGGGCGCGTCCCCTGAGCAATATACTGAAGGGAACCAATAATTGACTGGTATTCTTTTACATCTACCGGTGGTGAATCAACACAGTCATCAATATGTTTTGACAGTTTTGGCATTAGTTAATCCACAGCTTTCAGTTAACTTATCGATGTACCTTACTTGGGACATTGATATGCCCAATTCAGTTGATTCAATTAGGTAACCTAGGTATAAACTATTAGCAATTTCGGCAACCATAAGATATTTATTAACTGACTGAATAACTTCTGCACCAAGCTCATCATCAGACACAGTCATAAAATCATCAACATGGGCAGATAACACAAAAAACATACCATTCTTACGCATATAAAAAACACACGGATCGCTTGACTGTCGCTGCAAACCCACCTTTAATAAAGAATCACGCATGTGTTTATACCAGCACCGTCCTGAGGAAGGAAGTCCGTACAAGGGTTTGTCGAGTTTACAAACCACATCACCTTCCGGTTTTGGACACCCTGGTGGACAAAGCATGTAACTTTCCGTGTCCAAAAAACTGTTCAAGTAAGCACTGGCTACATTGTAACTTCTGACACTATAACTGTGGGAAGCCACAAGAGACAACAACAATTTAAGTGACTGCGACTTCACGACCGGACTTGCGCTTTCGAAATAGTCAATGCCCGGCCGCTGATTACATCTGCAAGCCACCAACCGAGCTTTATATTTCTGAAGCGTCCCATCAGCATTGAATTTTTTTGCATACACCCATTTTGACCTGATCGACTTTTGCCAATTGGCCTCGGGACAAAATGCCATACCCCCAGTTTATCTAACATTTTCAACTCGTTCGACATTGCTACTTACTAGTTTTTTCATTCCGGGCTCTTTATTGCCTCCCGAAAGCTACTAGGAGTCTTCCCCCGTGAGGGGCCCTCAGTTAAACTTGATATAGTTTCCCAAACCCCTAAGTTATCTTCAACCCATTCAGCCTCTAATCATCATTTTCCCTCTGGTTTATCTCACTAGCAAGCAGTTTAGGCTCCGAGTCGAAATCGAACGAAGGGTCATACTTATTACAAGGGAAAACTAGACAAGAATTAATTTCCTTATTCATTTCTAAAATGCTGTCTGGGTTTACACAGATTGGACATAATTTATTACGTTCCCCACCAACCACGTGTTCATAATGTAAGCGTTTATCATCAAGCCTATGTAGGTTCAACTTACAATTCGTATGCTCAGGTATTTTTGTTAGTAGTTGTGCTCTAGTCTCAAAAAGATTGTTCCGCTCTGCAAAGAACAAAACCAATTTGTGGGGCGAGGATTTTTCACGAACATAGACATCTTTTGTACGAATGTTACAATTGTAGCCTGACTTCATTAGCACCCCCATCGAAATTAAGTTCGTTCTTGCATTAGGTACATAAATAACATCGTGTAGCACTACCCTATTTCTATACAATGAATTATTATACCTGACACCACACATTTCAACCTTTCCCATGGAATACCCAACTGTAGATCCGCCATCGGCGGCCAGTTCAATATTAACACGTTGCAAAGCATTGAGGTCAGGTTTACAAGTAAGTTCATTCAGAATGGACGATGTCGAGCCGCTGTCTAAGCGGTACACATTTCGAGGAACCTCAACATCAAACTGACCCTCGTCCACCAGAGATAACCCGTAAGCTTTAATATTACGCATGCTCAATTGTAAACTCTCAGCGCCATTCAAAGCAACATCCGTAATTATAATAAGCCATGATGAACAAACAAAGAAATTTTATAATAAATAATGAACTGCGTTAATTTCACCCACATCAATTCAATAATAACAGTAATATTACTCTGCTGTCAAAAAAAAGCATATATAAACACAAATCAATCGCACTAATCCATAATTGCAACAAACCCATTGAGCAAAAAAGCAATAAGAATCGGAGAAATAACGTTATCAAAAGCATAAAGCAACTGTAATACGACACACAAAAATACGCCGGGAAAAAATGACAAACTATTAAGTGCAAAACGCCACCTGGGAAAAAAAATTAGCGTACTTACAGCATATCTCCGTGCTTGACTTTTTTTGCGTAGGACTTACTCTCTTTGGAAAGAAACACTTACACTTTCACTTAACACCAATTACCAAACACGGTAATTTTTTTTAACAAACAGGCCATAAAAAAAACACTTAATTATCGTGCCCATCTAGATAGGCAAACACACTGACACAACTTTTGAACCTATAGAGTTGAAACTTGTAATGGCAGTTATCAGCAATGGTGAGGACTTGTTTGAAACTTGACCCGTGTTCAATGTGATGTCGTCCCTGCTGGCGTCGTCCTGTCGGCTGAAGTCCGTTCAAACTTCACTTGTTGGCGACCCCCTCGGAACATTAATACACTCGGCCCTGGAACCACAAGTGGTGACGTCAGGAAAAGACTCTTCTGGTCAAGCGCGCCCGGCGCTGCTCAGCTGTTGTACTGGGAGACAAAACGAGTAAACGTACTCACGGCAAATCATGGCTCCGTTTTGTATCTTGCTTCCTTCTACGACAATTCAAGGGAAAAAACGGTTGCCTGCTTCTTGCTTCTTCCTCCAAACGATCGTTAGGTTTAAGACTTCCGTACGTTACTGGGATCCTTCACGTCAATCACCCCAAACTGTCCCGTCTCTAACCAGTACCAACATTTCCAAACGGTACTACCAAAAAATGTTACCAAACTGTGCTACCAAAGTCTGTGCTACCAAAGTCTGCTACCAAACTGTGGGAAGAGGCCTACGGAGGTGGAATGCGATGGCGAATTGGGAGGAAGAAATCTTCATCCTCAATCCCACTTTCAGAGGGAAAATCCGTGGAACGCTGACGGTGGTTGTCAGTATAGCGAAAACATTGGCAGGCCGCATGAGAAGAAGTGAGGAAAAAAGTCGGGCTGACGGCAAACTGGGTTTTATTGAGGCGACATTTTATAAGCAACGTTGCATACAAAACTATGTGTAAAAATTTTATAAAAAAAAGTTGTTTTGCAGTCCTAACGACTAGCTGACTACATTTAACGGCTTATAAGCATGGAATTACCATTACTAAATGACAAAGAATAAAGCCCGTTCCATGCTTCACACTAAAACCAAACATGGCCGTGTTTTTCTACCAAAAACCCAGAGTCAACCACAACTCGCCCTCTTCACAACTAGGACGTATTGGGGGAAAACAACAACAACAAGAGTCAGTAAGCAGCCAACAATAAGTGCATTACTGCAATAGTGATCGGACCTCAGCCAAAAGTTCACAACAACACTACGTCACTTAAAGATTAACAGCCATCATTAACAAATGACTCATTGGATATGAGCTGCGAAAACGCACAACTCATTATAATTACTGTGGCGTCATGTTTACCGCCTCATAACTTCATCACCCCTTGGCGCATTCGCCCAACAGTCTCTGGCAAGATCGCGCTCGGCTGTCACATTCCTCACTGCAGCTAGTGAAGAACGGCAGCACATATTCTTTTCAAAAGAAGCGCACGCCCCCTAGACTAGTTCTCCCTTCCCACGAGCAACATTTCTGCCCAGCATTTCATTTTGAGTGGATTACCGCGTAGCTGAACGAACTTCCACGAGTCTTTGTAGCGGTAATATTCACGGTAGCTACTTTCTTGAATACTTTAATTTAATAAATCACGTAGATTAAGTTTTGGCAGAGTCCTTTGATTTAACGAACCGACGAAGCGACTGCTATGGTCAGAGCGGTTCGGTCTCGCAGCCTTCATGTTAGAAGCACAAGCCGGCGCTCACTCGCTAGTGTGCCGCGATGATGTCATTCCTCCAAGGTCCAAGGTGATGAAGTGTGACGTCAGTACCATGCGAGGAAATCGCGTTCGCTGTCTCGCGCCATGGAAACACCAAACTTAGATTCTAAATTAACTATTGCGTAATTAATACGAATGCTGGAAACTTCGCGCAACTTGCATCTTGTTTTTTTTTCGTACTTAACTAACGATAGTGAAATTTAAGATGGAAGGGTTTACTTTCTTTTAAGGCCTCTTCAAAAATTGGTCAAGTGGTTCAGGGGTTAGGGACCTCTAAACGACGCAATTGATGTTGCCAATCAGTAAACGCCAGCTGTAAGACGTAGACTGAAGAATCTAAACCCAAAACAATAAATTGTAAACCAAAAACCTGCCAAGTTTCAGCCATTGAACGTCCGTGATAAAAAAAAAAAAAAAACGAGCCAAGTTTCCACTCATCAGGCATACAACGCAACTTTAAAACTTGGTGCATTGCAAGACTAGATTGCAGAAAAAGAGTTTTGGTTTGTGTATAGGTAGTTTCATTTATACAAGCAGCACCTTCAGCAATGTTTCATAACAATACAAAACATTAAAATAATGCCAATCAACAGATTATTACAAACAAAAACGTCAAGTGTGCCGTAAAAAAGGGGTTATATGATTGAATTTTCACTTGTTAAAATGTACACGGATAAATATTGATAATTTTTACAACAAATTACATAGCAAGCGCCAGTAAACTTAACATTATATCAATGCGTGCATTTGCAAGGAGATCTGCAGTACTAATCATACAAAACCCCCCATAAGGGTACCAACCAGCCAAAGAAACAAAAAAGAAAATGGATCAGACAACTAAGTTGGTGTTTACATCTAATAATTGCTAAGAAAAGCAAATGGATTTCATAAAGAGATCTGATAACAACCCCAAAACAAAACTTGTTAAGGATTCCCGCCAAGCTTTTAGGCCATGTGAAGTCGAGATATCAAACGCCAAGCCCTTTCACCAAACTAATACCACCGACTAAGACTTCAAACGTTAAATGAAATAATTGAAAATTGCACAGTAAGCAATTTTCATATATCTAGATACACGCTAGTGTGTCGCCGCCAAGTAACAGTAGGTCATCCCATTGTAGACATCCGATTGTTAAAAAATTGATTGCTAGTGAGCCGCCTCTTTATCATTAACAATAAGCAACTGTAACCTGTAACTGTTAACTGTAAGCAACTAAAAGCATATTTTGGCATGTTGAGGATAAATACCAATGCTACAGAAATGTTTCAAATTGTGGAAAATGTAAGGGAAAGGGTCAGAGATTAAGAAAAACTAAAAGTTAAAGGATGGCTGTGCACTGTTCATAGAGAGAAAGATTTTTCCCATGTTAAATCCCATAGATTTTTGCTCACAGCTAGCGCAAAATTGAGACGGCCTACGTAGCTGAAATTTTGCACACGGATGCATGGTGATCTGAGCATGGTCCTTTTGTTGGTTTGCGGTTTGTAGGGGTCACGACAAATGCGTGGGAGGGTTTTGAAATTCGCCACCGGGGAATTTAAATTTCGTTTCTTTTCCAAGTTGCAACCGAAGATTTCAAGCAACTATGGCTTGAACAATCAACACTAGTCCTCAGATGATTGTAAAAGTCTGGACGAACTAAAAACTGAACTGTAACGAAGGACAAAATAAGCAAACATTTACGTTGCCGTTGATTGCGTAAGAACAAAGGTATGCACATTAGATGATGGTTAAGCAACAATTCGAGCATCCATTAGTAAGCGGGGTTTTTGCTAACAACCAAAAAATAAATTTTTTCGCGTTCTGCTGCTTTAGTAACGAAGGTTTCTTCATGGTCGAATATGAACGAAGAAAGAAATCGAAAAAAATTCTCAATTTTGCTGATGTAACGGCTAATTACTTATAGACATGAAATGACTCCAAAAAAAAGGTAGAGCGTAATATAAGATGGTGCACTGACGTTTTTTATGTTCACAGTCCTAAGTTACATGTGTCTATCAACTGCAAGTAACTAAAACCATAGCTTGTCATGTAGAGAATAAATCCTAATGCTGCCTAAATCTTGAAAAAGTAAGGGGAACGTACAAGGATAAACAAAACAACTAAAGGGCATGCTTTGATTGAGTGAGTGGAGAGAACGAATTCAGCGATTGTTAGCCAGTGTCTGCAAAAATGGGATTGAAGAAACTTGGGCATGTGGAGAATGTAAGCCATGTCAATTTGGCTAATCGAACGGCTAATTGGCAATGGTAAATTTGAAAATTATCAATGTCAAAATTTACAGATATCAAATTCCTCCAAAAAGAGGTACAAATGAAGATAAGACCGTGTAACCTTTTGTACGTTCACAGTCCTATGAAAGTTGTGATCTCCACCCAAAACCAAAAATGGTGTAAAAAACCGCCAAGTTTCCAAAAAGGATCGGCCTTTGAAGGTAGTGATATCATTCAACCAGTGAAAGGCCGCCAAGGTTAATCCTATTAGCCAAGTTGATCTCACCGAATAATACTTTGGACGTTAAATGAAAACTTGAAGATTGCTACAGTGAGTAGGAATCTTCTGTTTTCATTTAACTTTCGAACTATTGGTCGGTGCGATCAACTTGGCTAATAGGATTAACCTTGGCGGCCTTTCACTCGTTGAATGATATCACTACCTTCAAAGGCCGATCCTTTTTGGAAACTTGGTGGTTTTTTACACCATTTTTGGTTTTGGGTGGATTTCATTTAACCTTCAAACTATTACTCGGTGAGATTAGCTTGGCTAAAGAGCTTGGCGTTTGATATCACGACTTCCAACGGCCGAAAAGCTTGGAGGAAATCTTTAACAAGTTTTGTCTTGTTTTGTCTTGTATTGGGGTTATATAACAAACAAAAATGTCAACTGTGCCATAAAAAAGGGTTATATGATTGAAGTTTCACTTTACTTGTTAAAATGTACACAAATAAAATTGGATGATTTTTTAATTTCAATAAAGAAATGCAGAAATGTGAAAACTGCATTTGTTTAAGTGCTGTTGTGTTTTAGGAATGAAAAATATTCTTAAAGCACAACAGCACTTATACAGATGCAATTTTCTGAATTGTACATTTGATTACTTAAATTAAAAATCGTCCAATTTTATCCGGGTACATTTTAACAAGTAAAGTGAAATTTCAATTATATAACCTTTTTTTTTCCGGCATACTTGTTGACGTTTTTGTTTGTAATCAGTTAATCATTAATGTCGACTAAAAACTGGAAAGGATAACCAGCCATAGATGGAATGAATACTTTGCTGCCGATCTCCCACTGTAAAGCTTTTTGGTCGGTTTGAACTATGAACCTTCTTCCAAAAAAGTACTGGTGGAATCTTTTAACCCCAAATACCTCATGATTGAATTGAGCATCGTCAAGTTCGTCCTTGCTCAAGGATTGTGAAACAAAGGCTAAATGCCCATCTTCATCTGAAGGCATTACATGCATCGGAGCAGTGCCGACCCCTACCGGTGATGTGTCTCACACTAGTTTGAAAGGCAAGGATGGGTCATAGTGTGCTTAGACTTTTGAATCCAGAAAAGCTGACGTTGCCTTTTTTACTGCCCTAGAGTAATTTTCCATCCACTCTTAATGTGTTTTTGTTGAAAGAAGTTTGTTAAGTGGAGTCAGTATGGAGGCCAAATGAGGTATAAACCCCTCATACTGGTTCATAAGACCAAGATATGATTTTAATTCTGTGATGTTTGTTGGCTCTGGTGCTAATGTGCAAGCACATCAAGTTGATTAGAGACTCCTGACTTGCCAAGTTGAAACCCTAAATAATTTATCTTGCTTTGGCTGAGCTTACACTTTGCTTTTTTTAACTTTAATTCCACTCTCCTGCAGCGCAGAGCATACTTTAAGGTGGGTGGCGTCGTGCTTGTTGCCTTTTCCAGCAGCAGGGATGTCGTCAACAAAAGGGTTTGGCCCAGTTATATCCCCATTCACTTTTGGAACATGCCTTGTACCCTTAGCCAATCGTAAAGGGACCCACTGCCATTAAAATAGGCCTAAACAGGTATTTATTGTTAAGGATACCTTTGACTCCTCATCAAGCTTGATCTGCAGAAAGAAATCGGAGAGATCGGAAATCGAAAACGTTTAGCAACCAGCAAGCTGACTGAAGAAATCTTCTGCCGTAGGTATGGAATGGTATTCTATTTCCAGCTATGGATTCACTGTGTCAGAGTATTCCCCCCCTCCCCCCCCCCGTTACCCTAACATCCACATTAGGTTTTAAAACCAAAATTGTGGCAATCGCCCAAGCACAGCAATTAACTGGTTATAAAAATCCCCCTTCGCACTAGTCGGTTGATTTTGGCTCCTGCCTTGCCTTGGGGCACAGATCTGGCCTTAACAGTATTTAGGGACAGCATCAGCTTTAAGATTGATACTAGATTTGAAGTCTTTTAGCTTTGTGTAACAATTTCAAAACTATAAACTCTTCTACCTTATAAAATTGATTCATGTCTAAGTTATACTTTGTCATCCAACTTCATCCTAGGAGTGCTGATTGCTCACTAGGCGAAATGACAGCAAATAAGCTTTCAGTTTAATTGTTAAAAGTAACATTAGCAAAATACTTGTGGTACCAACCAGTGGGTAACAAAGTAGAATCTGAGCCTGAATTAACATCCACTGGTAATTTATACCCATTGAGGTCACAGTGACCAATACACTGCCTCTCACGTTAATTTTAATTGTAAATGGAACTTTAAACGTTTAACACTTTAACAAATACCACTTAAATAGGCACTATCACCTTAGAGCAATATACTCACTTCGTTACGGGAGGAGCATATGCCTATGGAAAGCAACACTCGGCAAGCGTTATACGCACGAGGGCACAAGTTTGAAAGGAAACATGGCGCACCAACTACCTTTCGTAATGTGGTGGAACGTTACGTGAGTCCAAATAGTGCCCTGGCATTGCCTATTCCTCTCATCCCGCCCGTAGATGTTGAAAAAGTCTGTGCGGCTGCTTGATGAGGGGAACTTTAGCTACACCTGCCACGTGCAGTAAATTCCACCCCACCCAACATAGGTCTGAAGGACCTAAACTAAAGATACTTACTAAAAAACCGTCCCTCGGTTACCCATCCGCACACGGATTACCGGGGAATTAAGTTTAAGTTAGCTTTAAAATAATTTAATAAATTTAAACTTTCATCGCCATTGTGAAGTATGAACAGGGCACTTTACTAATAAGCCTAGGTGGCCCATGCCACAAGTAAGAGAGTTTACCTAGAAGTAGAGGCAACACCTACAAGGGGTGTTGCACCCATATATTGATTAAACGACATGCACACACCCTGGTGGATGTACATATAGTTAGTACAAATGAGATGCCACCATTAATAAGGGTTGCTTTTAATGATACCCCCATACACTACATACAGGGTTAACTTGCTGGCGTACACAGTCACTGCGTTGTTAATTGCTGCCTTTTTCCTGCTGGGACCACGACGTTATCTACTGTTTTTATCCTCAAGTATATACTGCTTACTTTTCGGTAAGTGAATAAGGCATAGGCGCATACTGGAAATTGAATATAGTATGGTAATAGTATATAATAAATCAACTTTACACCTGTTCTACTTACCTACATCTCTTGATGGAACTTCCAAGTATATTTTTATATCTTTATCAATTTATACTAATATAGGCTATATAACTTTTTTTTTACTGACATATTTTTCTAATTAACTGTTGCTTACTTATTAATTTAATTCTATTTTTGTAATATTTATTTATTTATTTAACAAACATATGTCGTCATTATTCTCGAAAGAATTGCTACGATACTTATTTCAAGAATGAAAGAAAAACAAGAATATAAACAATATACTCACAAATGATATGATACCAAGACTGAATTTGTATAGGCTATATATTAAAAAAATAATAAATCTATAAAATTTATAATGTAACTCATAAACCCCACAAAATTTTGTACAATTCAATGTCATATAGAAATATATACAATTTGTAACCAATAAATTATACCACTAACTCTACTCTGTAGAAAATGTAATCAATAGTACTCAATACCAAATCGAGAATAACCTTCTGTGACTAATCATTTAAACATGGTTGGTGTGACCGATCAATCATGATAATCAAATTTAAGTTCATCAGAGACGAAAGAGTCTAAACGGATTTTGAAAATGTTAACAGAGGGGGAATTAATCACGTCCTGTGGTAAACTATTCCAGAATGAGACATGACAGTATGCTAAGGAATGTCTAACTGAATTATAATGGGGACTCGAAACTTTAAGTTTAAGTGAGTTGCCTCGAGTGTTTTGACTCGATGAGTAGAGCTCAAAAAGAGAGTTATCAAACTTGGGGAGGAAACCCTGGAGTACTTTAAACATGTAAATCACACTCCCTCTCTGCCTACGCCATTTGAGTGATGGGAGGTTTAACAATCTAAGTCTCTGAACGTAACTAACATTAACAAGGTTCTTAATTTTTTTAGTGTATCTGCGTTGTACATTCTCCAGTATACGGGAATCTCTAATGTGCACAGAATCCCAAAATAGGATGCCGTATTCCAAAATAGGACGGATTAAAGATTTGAATAATGTTAGGAGGACTAATTGCTCACGAGAGGCAATCGTACGATAAATAAAATATTCAATAGCTGTTGCTTTTTTAGTAACCATTTCAACACGTTCCGAGTAAGTGAACAAACTATCAATGATGACACCCAAGTCGCGCATAGACCTTACTGCCGTAATAAGTTGATCTTCAAGAATGTAAGGACAATGAGAATTATTGTTACCAATATGCATTACAGTTACTTTGTTAATATTAATAGGCAGTTGCCATTTTTGGCATCAATTTTCAGCAGAATCAATAGCTTTCTGGAAGTTGTTCCAGTTTACCTGAGTACCTACAACAGCAGCAATCTTGGAATCGTCAGCAAACTTACATTGTTGGACTCCAGGGGAGCAACAGAAGTCTGCAATAAATAACGAAAATAAAACCGGAGCCAAGACAGAGCCCTGTGGTAAACCACATACAAGAATTTGCTATGAGGATTGTTTACCCTCCAAGACGACTGCAATTGTTCGATTCGAAAGCCATCGAAATATCCACAGTTTGCTAATCCACCAACAATACCTACAGATTTACATTTTGTTTTTAGTTTATTTAAACAAACCTTATCAAATGCTTTCTCCAGGCTTTCTATGGGTGCTTTATACTATAAAAATCGTAGAAATTTAACAAATTTGGAACAGTTGACATTCCCTGTCTAAATCTATGTTGTACGTTTTTAAATTAATGACAAGCCTCCAAATAGTTTACAATGTGGTTGTCCAGCAGTTTGGAAAAGTGCCATGTAAGACTGTTTGGTCGATAATTTTCTGGATCTATTTTACTTCCTTTTTTAAAAATCGGAGTGACAAAAGCCCTCTGCCAAACCAGTGGAACATATTCTTCACACAGGTTGTGAGTAAATAAAACAAGCAAGGTTCGGGAGATCACTTCCGAAATCCAAAAAATAAATGAGCCAAGTAAATTGTCTGGCCCAGCAGCAATTTTTGTTAATTTTTGTTAAAACGACCAAAGGCATCGTTAATCTTTTCAATGTCGATAATCAAAGGGGGGGATACACATTTTACAATTAACCGTTTCGGGAGTTTTACCATTGTCAGTATTAGCAATTCTTGGTATTAGCCACACTGACAAATTGTTTACATAATAAATCGCAGATGTCCTGAGCTTCGGTTACAATGTTACCAGAACAAGATTTGAGGCTTGTAATATTGGCTGATACAGTATTGCCATTTTTAACAAATCTAAAAAATGTCCGACTATCTATCGTACCGTTCATGGCTAATGAAAGTTCGAAACTAGCTTTAAATTTACTACAAGTTTTACATAATTCGATGTTAGCCTGTAAGTATTCAGTACGAGTTTCGATAGTCCCAAATTTTTTCCATTTTCTCCAAAGTTTCGTTTTGTGTTTAACAAGAGCTTCAATTTGATGATTCATCCAAGGTAGTTTGTATTTTTTTGTACAAAATTCAACCCTACATGATTGCAAAGTGGAGTACAGAATACCATAAAATTTGTCCCATGCTTCAGCAATAGGTAAATTATCCCAATTAGTAGACTCCAAAAACATACTAAAATCATCCATATCAATTCTGCCGTACAAGTATTTTACAGTAGTTTTTAGGGGAGGGGATAATTTATCAGTAACTCAAATCTGACAATTTCATGATCACTAGTAGAAAATAGTCCTAAGGACATACAATTTTTAATGATTGACGTATCTTTTGTAATAACCAGGTCTAAAGTATTATCACCCCATGTGGGGAAATCAACCATTTGTGTTAATCCCAAGTTGGCTATAGTATTTAATATTCTTCAGTCACAAGCTCTAGTTGCATATAGCGAATGCCAATCAATTGATGGCAAATTGAAATCGCCCATAAAAATACAATTTTTGAGTTTAGCATGATTGCACAATAAATTAGAATATCATTCATTATGTAATTCTGACGTATCAGGGTGGCGGTACACAACCAAAAAATGGTATAAGGTGCTAACAATCTTGATGACGAATTGACAGCCAAATTCAGTTTGGACAAAGTATGGATTAGCAAAGGCTTTTAAATTGTTATGCGCCAAAACCAGGATGCCACCTCCATTCTGATTAGTAGCTCGATCGCTACGAACAATGACCGAGTATCCAGGCATGATTAGTGCTCCATCAGGAATAGCTCCAGTGAGCCAAGTTTTAGTTATACAAATCACATCAGGGTGCTCTTTGTTAAGAAAAACAGAAAGATCTGTAAATTTATTTTTAAGCCACCTTGCATTCATGATGCAAATAATCAGGGGGAGTGGGGAGTCCGAGTTATGGCGTCATTTGTACCTCCCTGGTTTGCTTACAATTTTGCCATTTCGAATAAACGTATTTCCGCCTTGGGCTTTCCGTAATTTGACTTCGTTTTTCAGGTCATTAAATTTTTGCCTCTGCATATAAGTGGTCTCCCGTCTTATAAAAACTTGTTTGTATTCGGGATATTTCCTTAAATTTTTTTCATTTATTAAAACCTTGGTAGAGTAGTCATAATTTACAAATTTGAGACGTATCAAGGCATTGGTATTAGACACATTTTTACCGAGAATGGACTTTTCAAAATGTAAGCGGTCGCAACCAATCGATTCTAACACAGCCATAACATCATCAAATTTCCCAGCACCAGTAAGCCCAGAGATTACAAGGTTGTTTCTAATTCGCTGAGGATGTTCTATTTCACTAAAAATCATCTCAGCTTCGGCCTCGTGATCATGCTTTGCTGGATTGAGTGTAATAATCATCTAGTTTAAGTTTTAAACTACTTATTTCTTCCTCATGTTCGTCCAGACGTACGTTAATTACTGAAATTTGTTCAAACTGAGCATCAAGTTTTTTTATTAATTTCATCCAAAAGCTGATTAGTTTTTGCATCTTGGGCCTTAATTTGATCTAGATCGAGATTAATCCTAGTTAAATTAATTCTACAAATTTTACAAAACCAGGGGACGGCATTTATGGTAACGTTTTGAATGTGTCAGGATCATATTTTAATCATTGTATGGGGTGCCACCAAGTTAGGCAAATGCCGCATTGAATGGAATCTTTATCCGTGTTGGTCACCTTTTTTTTTTACAAGTTGGGCATTCATTTAGGTTTGGCATGGTTAGGGAGCAACCAACAATAATATGACTAGGAAGTTAGTTTCCACATAAATATAGCCTATTTGAATATAATTTTCAAATCACTTTACAGAGGGAAAAAAAACAGAAAAAATAGGTGGAAAAAAGTACACAAAAATGAACAGTAGTAATAACACTAAAATTTGCCAGGGCAATGGTCGGTAAAATGCAGTATTCAAGCAATTCACAAGCAAATTCAACACTAACCTCGAATTTGGGGGGGGGGGGGCAATAACGAATTAGTTGAGGTCACACCCGACCAATTGCCCGTACAGTTCTGTGTGATCCATCGAGTTTTATATAAAGCAGGTAGGAGTCCACGTGACCGGCTATTCAAATTTAGACGAGTTTCCAGTAATACGGTGCTCCAATTCCATTTAACGTAGTGGGATGACAGATGCTGTATCTTGAAAACCGCAATTCAAAAGTAAGCAAGTGGAATCACATCACCATTCGAAAATCCTAGTCAAGCAGCATAACTCAAAAGTTGAACTGGAATTTAGGGGGGAAAAATAACGAATTAGTTGAGGTCACACCGGACCAATTGCCCGTCACTGCGTAATATTTATATACTTCTCCCTCTTGAAAATATTGGATTTACGTTACTTTTGATTTTTACACCGCAGCCGTCATCATGTAATGAGCTCTGCTGCACGCTGGCACCTGAATGCAATACTCAGTTCACTGCGTTATGTTTATCGTACATTTGAAATCGTGTTGACCTATCAAAACTATTCTCGTTTCATTTGAAATCGTCTGTCCCTTCATATTTCCGAAGAATGCTAATTACAGTTCTTATTTATTTTTTCTTACATATGTATGGCCTGAAAAAATTGGAACCATGGGCAGTGCCACAAGTCCACGAGGCAGGGGGGGGGGGCATAAATTCAAAGCATGGGGCCCAAATTTGTACATAAAACTATTGCAAAGTTGGCCACAACCTGCATCCAAAATTGTTTAGTCTTTTGGGGCCCTACATTTTACTCTTGCACCCTTTTTAAAAAGTATAGTTGCGGCACTGAACATGAGGACCTCATCATTCGACTCTGGATTCATACGTTCGATCCAGAAAAGATCGGTTTTTCTGTTATATACACGTGTTTGATTTTGCTCTGCAAATTGCTGGACTTTACAATGTTTTAAACTTTTTTGGCAAGTTTGTTGCTGTGTTGAGTGGACCATGAATGTTCCAGGATGGTTTTTAAAACATGTTTAGTGTTTGATACACTGCTGGTATTTCAAAACTGCGTTTTTAGTGTGGTGGCTGGCTCTCCACTTGGGAGTCGCCATCTTGTTTTTCCCGAAAACCACCAAACATGTATTATTCTTAAACCCGTAAAACTGATTTTATTCTGAACTTATCAGTGTGGTTGACACCTTTGAATGCACAGTGTACATTCTACTGCATCCCCATGTTTTTGTCTTGGCAGGACTAAAGTGTTTGAAAGCCAGCCGCTTTCTTCCTGGCGAGAAGCCTGCGAAGTGTTAAGTGTGTGACGCGGGTTTTATATTTTTCTATCTGTCTTACGAAACGTGTTGTCTTTACTATGGAGTGGAACGTTTTTGTTGGAAAACACGTGTTGTTATTGTAAATTTAACAGGAGTGTCTCAAAAAGTGCAGCAAAAAATGGTAGGAAGAGTTTGCCACCCGATGTCACGAAAACATGTCAAACAATGACCAGCGAAAATGGAGATAAATTACAGTGGATCTATTGTGATGAATGCGATGACTGTTTGTTGTTCGAAAATTCGGGGATCACTGCCCCATTTGATCAAGTTGATGAGATGGACTTAACGTTCGTGTGCCGGGCTTGCAAGCTAAACAGCAGATTAGAGGCATTGTCTGAACTTGTTAACGACAAATCAAACATGGAGGAAACATTGTGCAAAAATCAATCCGAGTTGAAGGCTTTCAAGGAGAAACTGCAAACTGTGGAAAAGGCACATGAAACCTGTAACACTGATAGGGATGAAACTTGGCCATCGCTTGTAGGCTATGCTGATGTTGCATCCAAAAGAAAATCGACAGGTGACACTGCCAAAAATGTTCTTACTGTGGAAATGTGTGAAAATCTCTAGATGAAAAAACTGGAAGAAAGAGAAGACAGGAAACAAAATATTATTATGTACAATATCCCAGAGAGTATTGAAGACGACAGCAAGATGCAGATTGCTCACGATCTTGGAAATGCCAAAAAAGTGTTCACCAGGCTAGGGGTCTCAGAAGATGTGTAAGGAAATTACTAATGGCTTAATTAATATTCATAACAGAAACAATACCATTAATTAATTGGATGCATATTGCATAATATCATACATTTATTAAAATGCATGAGCCGAGTATTTATTCGGATAGATCAAAACGACTCCAAATAACAATTATAATTGGGAGTCCTCTTCAAAGGTGACCGAGAGGCGGCCAGATCATTTGAGACTGAACAAGTGTAATTACACCTATTGTTAGAGTTTAAGGGATGGCATTATCAGCTAACATTATTTACGACAGTTTCGTAGAACCTGAATGACTTTCTAGAAGTAGATTTAATTACGATAAGATCGTCGCTCGTGATCGATCACTTCGTGGAATAACAATAAATCCCTCCCACACGGGATGGCGGCATATACCTTCAAAGCGCTGCATACGGGGAACAAGTAATGAACCCGAAAGCAGCAATAGAATGATTGACATGCATAGAGCTCCCAGTTGGCGATAAGGGCCCAAGCTGTCCAAATGTTACTATATTTGGCATTTCAATAATAAATCAATACTACAATGGATCAATCATGGCCGATAACGCCACAGTATTTAAACCGAACCTCGGAATGCGTGATATCATTCGATCATCAGCCGCTCAACAGTTGTTAACTAGTTCATGCCAGTCAAATTCCGAAGGCCGCAATCCAGAAGAACGCCAGGCCAATAGCCGTGCCGAGTTGGTGACGGGGCTTCGCCGCCTAGCCGAGCCGTGGGCCTATGGCTGCACTCAAGCTTCTATTATAGAGCTAAGTATTCTGATTCATTAGCAATAGCTATGATAGTTTATGCTTAACTAGTACCAATCCGAACGCTACTAAATTAACCCAAGATTCCTTTAATTAATTTAGAGATTATAATAATGATTAGGTTTACCTCTCGACTTAATCCGTAATGCCATTCGTTCGACTCAATGCCGATAATCAATACAATCAAATCATAACAATCTGTCATTTATTTAATTGGCTATATTGGGTCAATATTGTGTACACCGGAGTGTCGATTAATTATAATTGGATGTTTGCTTATTATTTAGCCTACCTATTTTATATTTAATTAGTGTTTTATACAATTGATTGCCCTTATGCCATCCTAGATAATAATGTTTATTCTGGTCAAATGGTCACTGGAATAGAACATGCAGTCATAAGTGTGATTCTATTTCCCTTTAATGCCCGAAAAAGAAAAATAATACCAATAATTTAAGAGCATTCAGTTGTATTTTATAGAAAAATACTGCCATTTTTCGCACTTTTACAGTCTTTAAAAAGCTGAAATTTTAGCGTTAAAATTCGGGTCTTATTTTTTTCCCTGATAGTCAACAGCGATAGTTGGTTTGTTTATAAACAGAATTTTAACAATCAAAAGTACAGGAAAATTTAGTAGCCTATTTATGAAAATAGGGCTGGTTAAGCTTTGTTGGAAAATAACACTGCTGATTTTGCTTGTATCTTGCAATTGTTTATGAAAATAGTTGATTGACATGTTCAATGCTATGAAATATGTTCAAGTGTATTATCTTGTGTGCATTTAAAGTGTATTTGCTTTAAATTTTCCACAATAAGAGGAAATTTTGATCAAATTTTGGTTAAACTTATAAGCCTAAATTGAGTTCAGTGCATTTAGTTTATTAGTCACTACAGTGCTAATTTTGTGTGAATCTGATCGTGGTTGCTCTTAAAAGAACCACCGTCAAATTATTGCTGACTTCAGGTGTTCAAATTTGGGAAAATTTCCTTATTTTCCATTTTAAAGGGAAAATTCATCATTTTGGTGCAAATTTGTAGTAAATTGTACAAAATTTTCAAAGTGCTTAAAACTTAAGACTTGTGCTACAAATTAAAATTAAAATCTATTTTAAGTTAAATATTTGATTAAAATCTAGTTAAATAATGCCTAGAACTAGAAGTAATGTGCTAGAGGCGCAGTTCAAGTCTTTTCAAGAGGCAGGCAAATTAGAAGGCCAGTAAATCGCCAAGATTTTGTGGAATTCACAGACGCTTCAGTCAGTACTACTAATTTAGACAATACTAATACTACTCAAAATGAATCAGATACAGAATCAGAGCATTCTAATACCATCGACGAGATCGATGATGCAGTAAATTTGTTCAATAAGTTCAATCTCGTTCAGCTAATCGCTCTGCTCAAAATAAGGGTGATGCTAAAGATCGAACTAGATCTAGATCTCCACGTAATAAACGTGCAACTCAGACACCTTTAAATTCCTAAGTACCACTTAGTACTCAGGTACCAGTACATAATCAAGTGCCACCAAATAATCAGGTGCCACTAAATGAAAATGTACTACTAAATCAATATGTACCATTAAATCATAATGTGCTATTGAATCATAGTGTGCCACCAAATCAAACTACGCCTTTAACCCAAACAGTGCCGTTAAATTTAGTAACGCCACAGCACAATCGGGTAACGCCAAACTTAACGCCAACTATGCCTACCTTGCAAATGCAAACAAGCGCTCAAACACCGCTTAATATTCATGTGCCAACAAATTCGCAAATACCGAATCATTCCCATGTTCCCATTACCCCAAATGTAGTGATAAATCCTCAAATTTCAAATGGAAATCAAACACAGCTAACTTTTACCCCAAATTAGAGTAGCGGACAACAGGGTAATGTGATGGATGAAGCTCACCTTCAAAAGATTTTAGATCATACTTTAGCAGTATGCTTGCAATCAAATAGTGATAATCTTATAATAAGGCAGTAAATGATAATCATTTAGAAGTGCTGAAAACTATTACCGAATCAAATCAAACTAGAGATTCACAAACTAATTCTAGACTTTGGGAAGAATTACGTTCAGCCAAGAAAGCTATCCTGCCTTTTGCAGGGGATGAACAGAAGGGATGCATTTTCGCTTTTGCATTAATGGTCGAAAATTTGTGCACATTAGATCCTTCACTACAGGATTCAGAACTAGTTTCAGCTGCATGTAGTAAATGTACAGGTCCAGTTGCAATTTATTTAGCCATGAATCCGCATATAGCCACTTCCCGAAACAGGGACAACTTTAAAGAAATTTTAATCGATAGATTTGGTTGCGGAGGTGAAATCGTCACACTTATGTCGTTCCACACGGCGCGACTCAAACAGGGAGAAACTATCGAACTTTTCGCTGCCAGGCTAGAGAAAATGGCTTCACAACTATGGAGAGTTAAACCTTCCGATTAGGATGCACAGCGAGCTTTTAAACAATTAGCAAAGGATGATGGTATGCGTTCAGTATTTTTACACGCCTTGCCACGAGAAATTGAAACTCATGTAACATCACAAATGCATACTACGTTCAGGGATACATATAATTCAGCCATTTATAAACGTTCAGTTTTAGCTGGATTCCAAGGCGATGAAAATGATCGTAACTCAAATAAATCGGGCACTAAACAACTTTCTAATACGGAAGCAAACAATTTAGCTTTTGGCACAATGCTAGATAAAATGAATTCCTTAGAGAAAGGCATGACTAAGCTTAGTAACGCTAAAGCTTAAAATGTTGAAGCTAAAGTTAGCACAGTTAACACTAACGTAAATCAGGTCAAAATGTACTACCGTTGTTCAGCCCCAGGGCATTTAAAACGAAAATGTCGTACAAAAGATGAAAATTTGAAAAGATGATGTAGTCTTGTTTAGGGAGAAAACTAAACAAGAAGGAGGATTCCCAACAAATAAGTCTAACAACAAATACGGTCGCGGAGGTAACCGTTACAGGGGAAATAACCGTTGTAAATGCGGAAATTATTTTTCTGGTTTTGACAATAGGGATTCTAGTCAGTTCAACAGGAAAAATAACCCTTACGCATTCCAAACTAACACTAGCAATAACGGTAACAATGGTTACAATAACGGACGACAAAATCAAAATAATGGTAATAATAATTATGGTAAGAACCAAAACCAAAATAGAAATCAAAATCAAAATCTAAACCGAAATCAGCAACGGCAAAATAACAACGGCCAAAACCGTGTTCCACAACACGCTACAGACGTAAACGAGGCCAGTGATCATGTCAAAACGGTTGCAATTCAAAAAACGAGTTAGTAGTCTGAATGTGAACAGGGATTCAGAACTAAACTTAAATCAGTCAGAACGGAGCAATAATGACGACCAAAATCCACACGTCAGCTCAGTTCAAGCTCAAACTCCTGTTAATCAAACTAATGAGGTAATAATACTCATTCCTTAAACGTAAAATGCGTTTCATTATTTTCAGAAGAAGATGCAAATAAATTAATGCTTGATTTATACACAAACGTCGAATGGCACCAGCAAAAACTTGCTTTGCCAGATCGCACGTTCGGTTTACCACGTTTAGCATTATATTTTGGCAAAATTCCATCAAAATATGTTGCAAGGTCTATAGAGAGTAACAAAAATCTCGTAAATGAATTTACAAATGCGTTAAACACAGTTAACAATAAATATGATTTAACTTGTGACTCAGCAACAGTAACTCTGTTCGAGGATGGTTTAGATTCTACAAATTTTCATTCAGAATTAAACCCAGTTGATACCAAAAAGCCGATAGTTATTGCTTTATTAGGTCACGAACGCAAGTAGTAAGATAAGTGTACGTAGTACCATCACTTCCGGTCACGTGACCACCGCCGCCATCTTGGATTATGACGTCACTTCCGGTTTTTGACGTAAATTTCCGGTTTTTTAACGTCATTTCCGGCCTAAGAAGGTGTACGTACTAACACACCGGAAATGCCACCATCTTGGATCCGCCATATTGGATCTATGACGTCACAAACCGGAAATGACGTCACAAACCGGAAATGACGTCAAAAAATACATTTTTCACCCGGAAATGACGTCACATGAAAGTGTTTTACCCACCCAACATGATTTACCCTTCTTACCCCTATTTACCCCTCTATACCCCTCTCATATATTGAAAACCTAAGAAAGTACTCGAAGTGGCTGAGACCTTTGGAAGTTTTAGAATATCAGAAAAGAAATGGACAAGGAAACCATTTTAACTACAAACAAACAGTACTGATTTAGCAAACATGAAATAAAATGTTATGTCGTTCTTTTTGTGTCTAACGATTTGCAATCGACTTGTATACACAATGTTCCTTTTAAATCTAATTCGAATAACAGAAGGTCATAGTCGTTCTTTCTGTGACAAATTATGTTCACAATTTCGTACACGAAGTTTTCCTTTAAGAGTAATTCAATCTACCGCGACAGACAACCAGTTTCCATCGCAATTATACCATTGAAAGCGTGAAGCACAAGTCATGAGTCACGCACGAACGGGAAAAAAAAAGAAAATCAAAACCAGTTCGTGCTCGTATAAATAACCTTGGGCGGTATTATTATCGTCTAGCGTGGAATCATAATAACAGAACGTGTAAAGCGAAAACAAAGCAGCGAATAATCTAAGTCCACACCTAATAAATTTTTTGGCATGACCCTGAGACAGAATGAACCAACTCCTAAGAAGTTAGACAAGCTTTGCTTGTCTGCTTATTCTTAATAAAGATTAAAAACATATACTGTTTTAATCCATACTAAGTAACTAGTCAAGGTTTGTTTTCGCGCGGGCAATGTGTTTTATGGAAGCCAAGGAGCGAATCCGTCAGCTATAAAAAGGTGACGACAACCTTGCTGGACAACTTAAATATTTGAAAATTTAATTTAAAAAATGTAAGGTGTCCAGGCACGCAATTAAGAAAGGATGTCATTAAAATTTTGAAGATAAAGCAATTTTTGTGCAAATTTCGAAAATAAAGTAATTTTTGTCAATTTTGAAAATAAACAAATTTTGGAAAGTTAAATTTACAGCATAATGTTCGTAAAAAAAAAATGTGTTATATGTTGAATCGGAGAGGATGAGGGGAACTGCGGGACTTTTCATTCAAAGTAGTCCCTTCATATTTGTCTGTACCAGGCGTTCATATATTCATTTTATTTTATTTTCACAATTTCAAAAAAAAAAAAAATTTAAAACAATCTTCAGGACTTCTTCATACGTAGCAATCATGGCTTGTAACCTAAGAAGAAACGGGAAAAAAAACAAACAGGTAAATTAACAAGAGTTAAAAATAATACAAAAGACTGACAAAGACGTTAGATTAATGTAGAAATAAAAATAAACAAACAAACAAATATGCAGCAACATACCAATCGAAATAACATAAATTTCCTCAGTGCACATTTCTAAAACATGAGAATGAACGGGTTTAAATGGACTTTATGTGATAACCTCATCATCAATTATCGAAATGGGACCCAGACAAAATTAAAAGTCACCTACCTTCCTTCTACACACGGCACACCGCACAATGTCCGCATAACTCACAAGCAGTAGACATCACAAATCTGACCGTATCTGCAGTAAAATGTAATTGCAACGGTAGGACTAACAAGCACTAAATTACAACAAACGAAAATATCAACACAAAACAAACGTAAAATAAAAGTGGAATAAGCGAAGAGCAAAAAATCAGGTGTTGAAGAGCAAACACTGACTGATCGCTCAAAGTAGACTGTAAAGTAACATAAAATAAAAGAAACAATCATATATAGCGTAAAATCAAAAGATCCAAAATTTAAACGGCATAGACCTTGTAGAGGTGTGAAGATCCAAAGAGGAAGAAGACAGCATGAAATGGCAAAGATTTATTTCGTGAGGCCTGGGTTTAGCAAGAGTTGCTTACCCACGTTTCACCTCCAAAAAAACCGACATGAACAACAGCATACAACCAAAGACCACGAACGAGTTCGTGACTAGACAACAATGGTCATACATCGCAATGTTAGTTAACCAACAATAATATCACCAACATTCCCCGGGCATAACTAACATAATACCCAATTAGTCGACTTAACAACCAGTTAAAAATACATAACTTAAATGTGTACGCAAAACACATACAACTGCTAACAAATAAACGCAGTCATAAAGATATTTACCATTTTCACGAAGGAAAACAGTGTTAAAGCAGGCACATTAACACCTGAAATAAAAACGATTTACACAATTTTTAAAACGGTAGAAACAATTTAAACGCCTCGACCTCCAACACCCTAAGCGAAACGCACCATAGGGCGGTCTTAACATTTTTGTTTCACCAAAATCGAACAACTACTCCAAGCAAAAAGCGGCATTCATCACACTCGTCAACTTTTTACCCGATACATTTTTGGTAAGGGGATCTGCAGGCATTTCATCTGTTGGGCAGAAAACTAACCGAATGTTATTTTTCTCTGCTTCATCCCGCACAAAATTCACTTTCCGCGAATAGTGCCTAGACTGAGCACTACCACCATTTGTTATGAGATCTATTCCGGATTTAGAGTCAGTATGTAAATTAATGGGGTAAAACAATTCTGAAGGGCTTAACTCAGAAAGTAAACCTCTTAAGACGAACAATTCTTTTAGTGTGTCTGAAAGTGCAGTTACTTCAGCTTCACAGCTGGAATGGGCAACAAGGTTTTGAGTCTTACTAGACCAAGCTAAGGGTAAGTTTCCAATACTAATTAAATAACCTGTCACTCCCTTACTTCCGGATACGGAATCCCACGACGCATCAGCAAAAGCCTGTAATGGACCAATTTTTGCAGCATCGTAGTGTAATTTATAATCTTTTGTGCCCTTCAAATAACGCCAAATTCGCTTCAATGCCATTAAGTGGGCTAACTTTGGATTCGAGGACTTCCTAGCCAACTGGACTACATTGAATAAAATATCTGGTCGACTTTGGATGCCCAGAAACATTAAAGACCCCAACATTTCAAGGTACGTTGTTTTGTTCACAGGTTGTGATTCAGGACAATCATCTAGTACCTTTAATGTTGCGGATACTGTCCGAACGGAATTAGCTTCTGATAACCCAAAGTATTCCAATTTGTTAGTAATGTACTTTGAATTACTCAAAGTAATATACCTGTTAGTGTACTCAATTTCATAGCCTATGTATTTTTGGTCAGTAACCTCGACAATTTCCAAATGCTCTTTTAGGCTAACAAGAAATGATTGGTAAATACGGTCATTTTTAACACTTACTAATTTGTCATCGACAAATAAACAAAGATATAACAAGTTGTCACCAGAACGTTGAACAAACACACAAGGGTCGTAGGTCGATTTCACAAGTCCCAGGCGCCGGAAAATATCGCTAACACACTCGTACCAGTTTCGTCCACTTTCGCTTAAACCATAGATGGATTTTTGGAGGAGGCAAACGAGCTCTTGGCCATGTTCCCCGGGTTTTTCGTAGCCTGGTGCTTGTTGTAAATAGACTGTGCGTGTAATTTTTCCAAAGAGATAAGCGGTGACGGTGTCTAGAAAGTGTAACTTATGCTGTAATTTTGCTGTCAGTGCTAAAACAAGACGCACTGAAGAATTCCTTACGGTTGGCGAATATGCGGTGAGGTAGTCTCTTTTAACCTTTTCATGCCAAGCAGCAGCCACTAGACGTGCTTTTAATTTACGAAGTGATCCGTCCGGATTCTGTTTGCGGGTGAAGACCCATTTTGACTTAATCAGTTTAGCACCAGGAGGGCGTGGCACTAGCGTCCATACTTGCCGTGATCTCATGGAGTCTAGTTCGGCATCCATAGCTTTGCGCCATGCTGTTGCTTCGACTGAAGTGATAGCTTCCTGAAAGGTGGTGGGTGTTGGGATGGAGGTTGCAGTCATTAGGTGACGTAATAAAATTATAGGTTCCTCGTCATCGTCAGAATCCAGTGGCGCGTTATGAGTTGTTTGGGCGGCTTCACGTGCTCGCCTTTCCTGCATAACTGCTTTGGTGGTTCTAGGCGGGCGTCCACGTCCACGATGGGGGCCATATGTTGGTAAATCCGGAGCTGCGGGGGGAGGATCCTGAATTGGCGGAGGGCCTTGATGGCGGCATATATCGTAATCATAGTGGATGTTAGTATCTAGGACTGTGGAGTTGGTCGCACTGGGCAGAAGTGGTGTCAACAAATCGCCTCCACGCACTCGCTCATCGAAGCGAACATCACGACTGACGAGAAGGTTTTTAGTTTCTAGATCGACTAATAGAAAGCCTATACTGCGACGGGCGTATCCCAAAAAAATCGCACGTTTGGCAGTGGGGTGTAGTTTATGCCTCTGATGGACTGGTAACACATAATAAGCTAAACAGCCAAAGACATGTAAATGACTAGATGTGCCAGGGTAACGGTCAGGTCTCCAACGGCTCATTGGTGTTTGATATTCAGAATTGTATAAAGGCTTAGTTGGTAACAAGTTATGTAGAAAACAGGACATCTCTACTGCGAAACGCCATAATCGTATGGGGAGTCTGCTGTGGTCCAATAACGTGGTAGCCTTACGTATAATTGTCTGGAAAGATCGCTCGATTAGGGGGTTGGTTTGCGGTGCATAAGGAGCAGAGTACAGGTGTTTGATCCCTTGGGCCGACAAATAACTCTCAAATTGGGCGGACTTCCAGATAGGCTCGTTATCAGTTTGCAGGGTTATGATCTTGTGCTGTGTTTCATTTTGACGCTGCAGGACAAAAGTGCGTAAAGCGTCAAGGACATCAGATTTCTGGATTAAGAAGAAAGGAAATACCCGGCGTGAAAAATCGTCGATTAGAAGGAATAAATATCTTGCATTGCCGTATGTTGGTTCTGCGATTGGTCCGGTCAAGTCCCCATGTAGAAATTGCAGGACGTGGGAGGAACGGATTGGGGCAACTTTCGGGAATGGCAAACGTCGGCTTTTGCACATAACGCAGGTCTCGCACGGTTCTTTTGGTGGTGTACCAAAGTTAATGGGGCCAAGAAGTGAGTCACGTTGTATCTTCCTCATTAACGTGTTGGAAGGGTGTCCTAGGCGTTGGTGCCACAACGTCCAAGATGCTAAATCGTTGGGGAGGTCTTCATGACGGTGCTGGGGGGCGGTGTGGGTACAGCGGATACCATGACGGAGTCTGCACGTGACGATTCATCAGGCATGATGATGTCACCATCTAGCTTGTACACATCACAATTAAGTAGAGTCCCACCCGCAACGAGCACACCGTCTTTACATATTGAAAACTGTTGATTGCCCTGGGTGACAGTTACACCTTTTCGGTCGAGTCTAGGTGTGGAGATTAGGTTAGCTGCAGCATCCGCAGAATACAAGACGTTTTCCAGACGTAGAATAAGGTAAGGAGTTCTAATCTTGATAATGCCACGCTTGGTTGCGAATATGCAATTTTCTTTGGATGCCAAGAATATCTTTGTGTTCGTAGGTGTTGGGTGATGCAGCCAATCGTCCCTGCACGTGATGTGGCTCGTGGCACCAGAATCTAAGGCGAAGTATTCCATAGGATTCGGCGCATCCACAGTGGGTGGCGTATAAATAGTTAGGGCCAACTCAGAGATCGTATCGTCTGTCACACGGCCAAGCTTGGCGGTCTGTGGAGATAGTAGATCATCTAGTTGTCTCGTAGACGAGTCATAAGGTGGAGTGGAGCATGGATATTCGTCCGATATCTCATCAGACTGTAACTGTCGGACCGTTGGTTTTGCTCTAAAACGTGACGGGTATCGATTCCCACGAGGCGGCGCTGTAGTTGGATGAACAACAGGCGGCGGAGGATTACGGGGAACTCGATGTTGTTCTGCTTCGTATTGGAGTCTCGCACGACACGTCGAGAAATCGTGATTAAACCTTCTGCACCATGTGCATTGCACCTGGGGACGTTGGGATCTGGCTTCCATCTGGGACGAAGCTGGATTGTGTGGGATTCTTGGCGCCTAATAACGTTTGGACCCATTCCTTTTATTCACAGACAGGATATGCTCTGGATCATGTAACAAGGGCGTAGTCTTCTCCCAGGGTAGGATGGTTTCATCTTTCCCTGTAATACGGTAGAATGCGTCTGTCAGACGGGCTTCAACCATGTCCAACGTTGGTGCTGCTTCAGCATACAAAGTTGCGATGATCGGGTCATATTTTGATTGCTTTATGCCTCTTAGTGCGTAATGAATAATGTCAGTATCCGTGATATTTCGGCCTGCATTTACACACATATGACGTATGCCTTTTATCCTGGTGAAATAGGCGCTTATGCTCTCATTATGTTGTAAAGAGATCGAGTGGAGCTGATCCAGGTATTTTAGCTGAACTTCAGTACGTTGGACATGAAATCTGGCGTTGAGGTTATCCCAGATGGTTTTAGCATTGGTTTCCTCCAGGTAATTAATAAGTTGGTTATCACTGAGGCATTTTGTTATAAAGTCAAGTGCAAAATTATTGCTAGTGACCCATGCATTACGGATGGGCGCTGCAGCATCTGCGGCAGGCATTACTTGCGTAAGGGCTCCTGCATGACCTTCACGTCTTAAGTGATTCAGGACTTTCGTCCGCCAAAAGAGGAAATTGCTCCCATCGAACAGTTGGATTCCCTTATAAAAGAGATTTAGGTCATTTGATGCCATTGCATAGAATAAAAAATTGTAGAAAAAATTGTAGAAATTATTAACAGAGTACAATAATGACGAAGATACTTGCGTTATGAATTAGCCATATAGCAGTTGAAAGTTATCCACAAATTCGGGTTCTCACGAAGAGTAGTCTTTGAATGTGGCAGCTTTATCCTTCGTCACTTCGGTAGTGTTGCCTCGTTGCTCAGGACGCCATCTTGTAGAAGAAGATTTCGTCCATTTTGTCGATTTTTGCCCATGGATTTTTACTTATCTTCTGCCTGGATACCACGCTCTGCTACCAAATGTAGAGGTGTGAAGATCCAAAGAGGAAGAAGACAGCATGAAATGGCAAAGATTTATTTCGTGAGGCCTGGGTTTAGCAAGAGTTGCTTACCCACGTTTCACCTCCAAAAAAACCGACATCAACAACAGCATACAACCAAAGACCACGAACGAGTTCGTGACTAGACAACAATGGTCATACATCGCAATGTTAGTTAACCAACAATAATATCACCAACAGACCTGCTACCAATAAGTCCCAAATAGTAATTGGTTGTAGCTCTTCATTAGTCACAAAACGAGTGTTTTGTGACTAATGAAGAGCTACAACCAATTACTATCTCATCTCATCTCATCTCCCTGCTATAATACGGAAAAATCCCGGTCGGCCAAAGACAACTGTAAAAATAAAACAAACAAACAAAACAAAACAAAAATCACGTAAAATCAAAAGAAATTCAAAAAAATTCTTAAAATTCTTAAAATCACCTCTACTACAATCCAAAGGT
>JAHWFP010108583.1:8300-26069 GCA_023313725.1 Lithobius niger
GTTTTCGGAAATTCACTGTTCACAGGAAAGGACTATCGTTTAAGGAAACGAACGATCGTTTGACAGTCAATTTTTTTTTGTCAACAAAACGGTTATAATTAAAAAATAATTAAGTTCCTGGAACCTTAAGTCAGCAAAAGAGACTATACGGCCGAGAGAGCGAAGGGGGTGAGGTTCAGTTATTTTGATCACTTGAAATTTTTGCTGGGATGGCTTATGAGTGGAGGCTCGGCGGTGGGGGTGCAAAACTGAAATCAATTGTTTAAAAAAAAATGTTTTTTCCTTATTCAAGAATAGTTACTTTTCATTGGAACACGTCAATTATAATGAAGTCCGTTTGATCACAAGACTAATCTCAATAATTAAAAAGTGTAAGACATACGTTTTCGTTCAGCTCTGAGACAAATAAGGTCAAAACAGAAAAAAAAATAGATGTCTGAAAAAAAACTAGAATGAATAGTCTGTATTGTCTTGGAACCTTGGAATTAGCATTGCAAACCGCGAGTAGCCTTTGTTTTATTGGTTTTTGTCTTTGTTTAAATGATTTTTTTCGTTGTTTTAACGGTTTTTGCCTTTGTTTTAATGGTTTTTTCCATTGTATTAATGGTTTTTGCCAATGTATTAATGGTTTTGCCTTTGTTTTAATGGTTTTTGACTTTATTTTAATGATTTTAGCCTTTGTTTTAATGGTTTTTTGACTTTGTTTTCATGTTAAATTATATGAATACACTTATATCACCTCCAAGAATGTTTCAACGACAGTCCACTTAAATTTTCGAGGAAGAAAACACCGTTCCTCTTCTTCAGAAGACCACACCACAGCAGAGAAAGTTCGTTCGATGTGCGCTTACTTTCACACAAACTTTCTCTGCTGTGGTGTGGTTTTCTGAAGAAGAGGAACGATGTTTTCTTCCTCGAAAATTTAAGTGAACTGTTGTTGAAAATTTCTTGGAGGTGATATAAGTGTTTTCATATAATTTAATATGTCTGAATATTATCACTGTCAATGCCGTTTACCGGTTTTACATTGTTTTAATGGTTTTTTTACTTTGTTTTAATGGTTTTTATAAAGAAAATTAATCAACGGAAAGAGAATCCATAAAAAGGTGAGGGGGTGTGTGTGTCTTTACGTTCCAGAATCATCCTAATGTGCAGGTGCATTGACAGTCAGAAGCGTTAATACAAATCAAGGGTTGAATACATAATAATTACACGTGTGTGATAATCGGCAGTTATACTGTTGTTTTATAAAGAAAAGACCAAGAAAATAAAGATACAAATACACAATTTTTAAAAATTGGATCAAGTCGCATTGCAATTAATTTCTTTTTTTAGCTACAACACACGCTCGCTTCAGTTTTGTATATTGGCACTGCGTGAACACCCTTCTTTGATTCCACGAAGCGCAACACACGATACATTTATATACGAAGGCAACACAGCTGCAGCTATCCAGCAGATTTCTTCCTCTAATTGGAAGACATACTGGAACACAAGTTTGAGCCCATTCTTTACTTCACAGAGATGATAGCCGTACAACCGGGATTTCCCGTTTCCGAGTGTGGTACAGTTTCAGGTTGCTGGACACATCGTCCTCACACATTCCAACTTCAACACGGAATACAGAATAATTATGCGTGTAAACCCTTATCTCAAGGGTAGTGCCACTTTTTAATACACTTAACCTAGTCCCTCTCTTCTGATGTACACGGCAGGATAATGACGCTAGCGTAGCCACGGCTTCCACGTTTCTGACAACACGCACATCTGTGTCGCCATTGGGAAGTGATCTGTCTTTTGCAAGCGTAGTTTAGATTCACTTTCACACTTCGCTCACTATACGTGTGTTTTGTATATACAAAGGCGGCGAATGAACAGTGACAAGCAGACAGACACAAACTGTCCTTTTCGTATCGTTGGTCACTGTCCGTCTCCGGCGGCTCCATCTTTGCGCAGAGAAATTAGTTTGATTGGGTAGATAAGAAGGTTCCCTTTGTCCCAACTCAAGAGTGACTTGTTTCGGTGGTTGTAACTGATCATCGTGTTCATCCTGAAGGGGTTCGTGAATTCCGTCCCCGCAAAATCGGCCACTTCGTTGCGGAACAAGTCAAAGGCAAACCGGATAGGAGTGGACTTGCTGGTACCGTCCTCCACGCCGTACAAGACGCCGCAGATGATGAACATGTCGGCGAAGATCCTGTGGTTGACCGAGATGTTCCAGCGGAACTCGGCCGTCAGGTTGTCTGGCCTAAATTTCATGACCGTGGTGTAGTTGCTGAGGTCTTGGCCATAGATCACCCAGATGCCGTTCTGGTCTGCCTCGAAATCCATGTAGTTGGGTCCGCTCGAGTAGACGTAGCGTCCCATTATGGTCGTTGCGTGAGCCACGTTCTGGGTTCTGTAAGAGTTGCTGTCTTCGGGTGGTTTGCGCAAATCGTACTTGACCATGGTCTGTAAGGTGTGGGGTTTGCCACCGACCATCTCTGTCGCGTTAACCTTCCTCGCCATGTGGTAGTAGAAGGAACCGTTGTACACAATGTGACCGTTACCCTACAAAATAAAAAGAGAGAGGTCATTAGTAGTGCACAGAACTATACCTAACTGATATAAGCCTACTGCGAACTAAATCGTACAGCATCTGAAGAAAATGTTCTAGAAATTGGGTCGAAACCAGTGGCGCACCTCGACATTTCTTTTGGATTGGGGGGGAGGAGGAGTGGGGAAATTGGAATTCGAAATGGAGTCCGAGAATTAAGCTAAGGGGTGGGTGTATTATGTAAGTGCATTTGAAAACGTAAAAGAGCAATTTTCAGTTCAACTGAAATAAACGTTGAATCTGTCGACTCTTATGCGGGTCTCGGTGGGTTGGCACTTCCACTCTTTGACGTCCCCCCCCCCTCCGCCTTTTGAGTGAGCCACTGTTGTGTGCGCGCTGTATCTTGAGTCCTGCAAGTATTTTGTGAGCGGATACTTCTTCCTGGGAGGCGGGGGATGGCTTTAACTGATGGCCGCCATTGTTTTTGTAACCATCTTGGATATCAACAAGGCACTCTGCTACTGAAAACGTACAATCGATTATCTGTGTTCGTTCTGCGGAGAACTCAAGATAGGCCGCGGACACTATAGTCGAAACAAGACGACGCCCAGATGCAAGACAATTTTGTCTACACATTTATCCATAAATTTACCGAGACCAAAACGTTACGATGATTTAATGGTAGCGTCTCGAAAAGGCTAGAAAAAAAATGAATAAGAATATTTTTTTGTAAATGGTCCCCAAATGATTGAGAAATCGCATCGCCATGACGATGAGTTAATGAAAGCAAGAACTGGCTATAGAGGTACTGGTTTTCCTTACTCGTCGCCATGACACCACTAGGCCTATTTTCTCAGTAAACCTATTACATAATACATATTCAACTTCGTGCATCTTGTTTCATTTGTTTTGAACTAGTCAGGCATGAAATGTAAGGTATCATAATTACGTTTAGTTAAAGGTAACTCATCCCTCTAGATTTTCTATTCGAAAAGTATAGACCCACAATTTACTATAGAGCAGTGACATTTGCCGCCATATTGGCACCAGATTGGCACCAGTATGGGTTTTGGAGGGCATAACTACAAGGTGCACTACATAAAAATGGAGGAAAAAACAACGGAAGAGCGAATTTCTTAAAATAACGTTGTTTTCTCCAACAACAAAAATCGCGCGTTTTAGGTCTAAGAAATCACTCTTCATAGCATCGGCTGCAGTATGACACCCTTCTGTTTCTTTGTGCAGTTCTCCTTGCAGCTAACCCATTAAGGCTCCAGCATAGAGTTATATACAATAATGCTATGTCGTGTCACTGCTCTATAGTTTGTTCCACATTATGTTTGCAGGAAACTGACTGTATGACGCCACGTTTTCTTCCACTAATAGTGAAAAAAACATGTATATATACCACTCGAAAACTTCCAGTAACTGTGTAGAGTCTACAAGTGGTATATTTACGTGTATTTTGCACTCTTAGTGGAAGGAAACGTGGCGTCATACAGTCAGTTTCCTGCAAACATAATGTGGAACAAACTATAGTGAGACTCAGCTAATCAGAAATCGATCACAGGATTTAAGAATGCCTTCGACAAATTCGTATCTGAGGGTGAGGAACACCTGCCGTATGCCTGGCCACCCAAACTGGATTTTATTATTGATTTGTCATTGTATGGTTTTGATGGTCCAACTTGCGGGTACACATGTTAGTGGGTGTTACTTCTTTGATTTCTCTTGTTGTTTAACTGTAGGACTTCTTGGTCCCTGCTTGTTATTGTTTTGTGTTAAGGTACATTGAATTTTTGCGAAGGGTTACGATTTTGTAAACAGCTTATTAACAGCTTAAACCTCCCTTTGGGAACTATATGCAAACTGAAAATAAACCTATGCAGCCAGCAATGCTTTTGTTGGCCGATAATACGAACTCGTTGCAATACAACCATGATATCAGACCCATGAGCTATAGGGATGTTTTTAAAGTCAGCGGCTTGCGAGTCGCTTGGCCGCGGGAAACGCTTTCCCATTGAAATAACAAACAGGCAGCGTTTCCGCTTGCAAGCGAGTCGCAAGCCGCTGACTTTAAAAACATCCCTTAGGGCACGTTTACGCAACCACTCGCTTTTGCATTCTCGCAGCTAGAAGCTAGAAATCACCTCAAATTCCAACATGGCGGCGGTTTTATGTCTGCCGCCTCGCAACGAAAACAGCAAATAACGTGAGTTTAGAAACGTTTGGGAAAATTGTTTCGTCATGAGGTATTCTTTATATTATTGGCACGGATTATAAGACTGCAAGTATTTACTCAAACGATGTCGGATTTAGCTAATCCATTTGGCGATGTTACCATGGCAATGTCACCTTTGCCGATCGCGATTCAGTTTTAGCTGCGAGAATGCAAAGGCGAGTCGCTGCGTAAACGCGCCCTTATATCTACTACCGATTTAGCAAGCCTCTTTTTGCGGGAATGTGTGGCACCTCCTTATACATGCCTTTTTACCTTTTCAACTCCTAGATGCAGCACCGCAGAATCTTCGTGCAATATAAAGAAAACAGCGGTAAATTAAAAAAAAAAGAACAACACTTCGCAGCAGCGCCACGAATTTTCACAACTAAAACAAGATCACGTGACCCAGATCAGCCTATTGGATGACGGAGAATCTGGAACGTGGATGCTGTGTTTAGAATATGAGCAACGCTAGCGAAATGGTGAACCGGCGTCTTTAGGGTCATTTTTCTTCTCTCATTTGGGATTTTAGCAGTCGCTTCAGCTAGGGATGGGTCGGTAACCGAAACCGAAACCGAACTTCTGGTTTTTACTGAAAACGGAAACCGAAACCGATTCGGATTTTGTGTCGGTTTTTCGTATGGTGTTCGAAAAATCAAAAATTGATCTGTTTTTCTAATTTTTTTTTTATAATTATCATTTTGTACGTATAAATGAGAGTCTTTAAAAAGAAAATAGTAGAGTAAACTGGTGCCACAGCTAGGACCATGGTCAATAACGCTGCTGAAAGTGAAACCGCGGTTACGTGTGCGTGAAAATCGAAACCGGAACCGTAGTCCAAAAAACGAAACCGACCCAACCCTACTTCATTCAGTCCTTCAATTTTGGACCTTAAGGTGGCTTTCGTCTTAAAATACGGGACTTTTGGGACACTTTTGTTGACACATTCCGAACGTTCGGCATTTTTTGAGGGGGTGCTGCAGTGGGGAGGGGTGCGTTTATGCCCCCCCCCCCCCAAGTCCCAGTGACCTTTCCGCCTCGTCTACCGTCCTTCCAAGGAAAAGAGGAATGGGCTCGCTTGAGAGTGCAATGGAAGAGCAATTAACGTCTCACAGTTACGTCGATTTAACGTTATCCACGCAAACTTCTGCGATGGTCGCGTATTTCGTTTCCATCCAAGCGTTCAGCGTTAATAACGCTGACCTTGGCGGGCGGAACGACTGACACGTTAATCCAATTAACTTCTTTGATCTGTTTTACTAGCCATAAAAGGTTGGTTTTGATTCTCAACTGAGTTTTAGGCTAAAGGGGAAAAATTACTCCGGCCGTAATTGGCCGTAAACAGTAATGAGATGAATTAATTTGTGTTCCAGGAAATTTTAGACGACTTGATCTTTCGTTGAAAGCTGCTAATGGACGATAATGGGAGTCGAGCAAAAACAAAAACAAGTTTACGAGCACAAGTCATGCGCTTGCCGCCTATACTCTTACAAAACTCTCTCTCGCCGGCCCTAAAATGCCGTATTGTACGAGTTGGAACACCATAGGTCCACACAAGTTAGGCGATAGCTATAAGCACGTTTCTAAACTAACCGAACGGATCAGCGGCCTGAAGAAAAGAAAAGAGGTCACGCTTCAAGCTTTTAGGAAGGGACTCTACGTGTGAACTCATGTTCACAACTTTAACTTTATTTAACAAGGTCAAAACGCCCGTGAGAGCATTACATGGCGATGAACATTCGTTGTAAGTGAGAAAATGATCTGCCCTTAAAGTCAGGTTGTCACGGAACGATAGTGTGCAGAATGTAGCACCATCTAGCACTAGCTAGTAATATTTAGCACTTGCTTGCGTAAAACGAAGGAATGCACACACCATTTCTTTTACAGAAACAGTCACATGCCTCATACTCATTGAGTGAAAATTTGGTATATCCTCGTGCAAAACAGCAAAGGAACACAAATTATCATGTAAGGGTTCAGATATTGCAGTGTTGCTGTACTGTTTAGTCCACGCGAAACCTTACTGCTGTAGTCAAATGTTTTTACCATTTTTACTTTTGCACATATACGCTAGATCAGCTAATGATTAGTATTCTATTTGGCTAAATGGCATCGCTGGAAAATTTTTTAAAAACTAAAGCACAGCCCTACAGGCATTCAGGAATCGTGCAAGTCCATGAAAACCTGGAAATGTCCTGGAAAGTAAAAATGAAATTCCATGCCTGGAAAAGTGCTCGAAAATCTTGAAAAATGATGTGTGTATCATCAGTAAGATGATGAACGGAAAGTAGACAACGTGACTGAAGAACACTGAAAAATTTAGCCAATTAAGAAAGTTGTTGAGTGTGATAGTCTGACATTATGCTTCCTTTGTTTGGGCATGAAAAGTTTTGAAAATTTCGTTCTAACTTTAATTGCATTTACGTGTATAACGATTAGATACAGTAGTAAGGTTTCACGTGGATTAAACAGTACAGCAACACTGCAGTATCTGAAACCTTGCAGGAAAGTTTATTTTGTGTACCTTGCTGTTTTGACTTCGGATCAGTTAGACCTTATCATAATCATCAAATGAGTTCGTTTTTGTTTTCTAATTCGTGCTACTTTGGCGCACCATGTAGTTCAGATTAGCTTGTTTTAATGTTTGGTATCTTTATCAATTACGGTTTGCGGGAAAGATACACTGTGGTATGGTGTCGCCTTATAATATAATGTTCGTTAAAAATAAGATAAGAGCTGTTTGCGTCAAGTTGGTTTGCGATTCCCCACATAATCTTCACACCCACATATAATTTGTGATTCAGTCTGCTGGCAGTGTTCTGATTGGCATTGTTGCATAATAACAATGTTTAAAACAATTGTTGCACGTCTATTGAACAGTACGTGTTAAATGATCTAAGAACCAGCTTTATAGGATAAATAGTTTTGTTCTGAGGAGAGCTTAGTAGAACCATGTCGTGCTAACAACAACAAGAACAAACCAAAAACGCATTTCGTGGTTTCAGTTCAGGTCCACATCTCCGATTTGCTTCAGCGGATTTTAAAGAATTTTGGTATGCTTGTCGACCTAGTCTAACAAAGCTTACATAGCAAATTTAATCCAAAAATATTCACAGACCGCGTAGGCATCGAGCGTCAAAATGGGAGGTTAAGGAAGGTCAAACCTCACAATTACAATTATCACTCCCATCAAATACATTCGTTCTTTGTCGCCCACTGAAACGGAAAATGAAATGAAATGAAACTTAATACCAGAGCCTCGGTCTGTCACCATACGCTCTATTACAAAATCAAGTGTCACTTGAATGGAACACGGCCACTGAAACGGCTGATGCTACCGAACGATTAAAGTGTACAAGAAACACGCAACCGCATTATTAACTACCGAGAAATTGTTTGGTAGTTAAGAAAAAAGAAATTATTGTGTACGCGGCGCATCTTGAGTCCTGCGAGTATTTAATGAGCGGCCACATCTTCCTGGAGGGGGCGGCTTTAATCGACGGCCGCCATTTTTTTTTGCAACCATCTTGGATATCAACAAGGCACACTGCTACTAAAAACGTACAATCGATTATCTGTGTTCGTTCTGCGGAGAACTCAAGATAGGCCGAGGACACTATAAATATATTTGGGAGCGAAACAATCAGTAACAAACGACGACAAACGTGGGGTTGGGGGGGGGGGGGAGGCAGTTTCTCAGTGCCTGGCTGTTACAATGCACTGTAAGAAATTATATTCCCATGAGGAAATTGTCATCCAGTTTATTTATGGTTAAAACAATTCCAGCTTCATTGCGTATATTTCGTTAACCTCGGGGGGAAGAGAGCAAAAATTAGCGGTTGTTAGCCAGTGTGTATAAAAATATGATTGAAAACGCGCCAATGTTGCAAACGGCGCATCCAACACCACCTGTGCTACTTTACCTAGTATAAATATAAACCTAGTAACAAATTCAATGACAAATGGAAAACCATCAGTTGATAATGGTAACAAACAATATACATGCAAAGACAAGAGAGATAGGAAAAAAATCATGTGGTAACATACAAAAAAATAACGTACATGCAACAATTTGTGCAGGGAAACCAAACTAATAACTGGCTGAAAAGTCTCACAATACCGTTACATAAAGTTATCAATTTGCTTCAGTAAATATGGGTGCAACTCTAGAAAGCCCAATTTACAACTTGCACCTCTGTTTTCTTTTATTTTTTCATCATTTCAATTAGAAATACTGCACCTTTAAATTAGGTGAAGTGTCTTTGATGTATGCGTCAACCTAATTTTTCAAATTATTAAAGGATTGTGCCAAATCCACTGTCATAATTGGAATATTAGAAAATTATTCCACTTTCTTTTTGTTCAGTCATACTGTAATAGCTTTGTATTTGTAATAGCTTTGCATCTGAAAGAAACGTGGTCAGTTAAAGAACAAATAAATCAATAAAGTACCTGGTTGCATCAACTTCTGGCTCACAGCGTTCGAGCATGTCATTTCTGTTTTAAAGGACAATCCGTTAAAACTTTAAAATTAAAGTGTAATTACTGACAGAGTGAAGAGTTTGCCCCCTTACATCCCCCCCCCCCCTTACCTCTCCATCTCAGCCCAGACACAATCTCTTTTGATTCCAACCCCGATTTTGTGGTAAAGGCGCGCGCCAATCTCGCCTAGTCTGATTGCAAATTAATGACCAATCAGGACGAAAACGAGCAATAAAGGCCTTGGTCAAAGATCGATCAATTTTTTCGCCCGGCTACACCAATCCAAGCTGCCGCCTTTCTCCCCTTCTTTCACAGCCTATAAAACTACTCAGGCGTCGCCGATTGTGATGGTGAAAAAAAAGTGTGGTGGCTCTCAACGATTGCAGCTAAACAACAAGCTGGTATAGGAAGGGTTTTTTTTTTACTTTCAGGAAAGTACCTATAGGGCGGAGGTTAAGATTCACTTAAAGTTACAGCCAGACGGGGTGTTAGATTCGGGGTGGCCAAGCTTTAAAGCGTACCAAAGGAAAAGGATCCAAAAAGTAGTCAGCTGGATGGTCGGGCGAAGTGCAGCAAGATTATTATTCGTTAAGGGTATGACGTTTGAACAAGAGAACAGGCTTACCAGTTCGTCGATAATTATCGAATTGGTCGTTATTTGCTTTCCAAGTCGTTAAAAGTCGATAAAGTTCTGTTATGTCGATAAAAGTCGATAAAATTAAGTTTTGAAATACATATATTGCAAAAAGTCACATTAGCGTATTTTTTTTTTTAATATTGGCGATTTGTCGTGGTCTCCACGCGAAAGCAGTTATAAAACGTGAATTTCCGGTTTCACTTCGAAAAACGAACTCTTTGAGTTGGTCTACAGCATGAATGGTGCTCCGCATTTTAGCTTTGCCGTAACCGGAAGTGCCATTGTGGAAAAGAGGTTTTTTTGGGGTGGGGGGGGGGGACGGGCGGAGGGATATTTCGTTCCCTGTAATCAGAAGCAGCGATAAAAAAAAACGAAACTTTTAATGTTAACGAGCCAGGTTTTAGAACTTTATTTGGAGGGGGTGGGGGAGGAATCAGCCATACAAATCAATTGTTTTGTTTTTATGATAACTGCAGAACAAACGTTATCACGTATCTTGGTGACTGTACTTGCATTTGCGGTTTTTCATTTTTTTTAGTTCGTGTATGTCTGACGAGGTCGTATTCAATAGAGATTACGTCGATATTTTTACGATGGATGGTTGATAATTTCGATATTTTTGTGTGTAAGGACTCCTGGCAACCCTGACAAGACAATATATTCGTCATAAGTGTTGAACTATGAGTGGCACCTTAAGGGCGATAAAAATAAATACCTTGTTTGCTATAAGTGTACAAACCAAAGTTGTTGCGGGCGGGCGGCTTTTTATTATTATTTTACCTCTCAAAATCTGATGAGGTGCGGCAACATTTTTTTTTTATGGTGGGGGATTTTTTTAATTTTTTATGTTATGGAGCTTCCCCAAAAATGCGATAAAATAATGTGAAAAACGCATATTTTGAAACCTGGTTATAGTTTCGCAGGCAGAAAAACAACCAAATTTCCAAGGTTTTATTGAGTGGACTGTGAACCCAACATTGAATAAAATAGTAGAGTTAAATAAATACAGATGCAAACCTATTTACGTTGCCTTTTGGTCTTATATGTCAGACTGCCTGAGCGGGGAATTGAACCCACGACCTTTGAAACCAAAGGCCGAGTTACTACCACTTCAAAATCATGGTGAATATGGCTCAGCAGATAGGACCTCGGCCTTTGCTTTCAAAGATCGTGGGTTCGATTCCCACTCAGGCAGTCTGACATATAAGTCCAAAAAGCAACGTGAATAGGTTTGCATCTGTATTTATTTGAATAAAATAGTATATGCTAAAAAAAAAAGCAATGACACTAATTAATAAAAAAGATTCAAATCACAAAATCAGTTCAGCATTTTTTGTTTGTTAAACTAAAAAAATTTGCAACTTTCCTTGCGTTCTTAAAAATCAGTTAAACTAGCCTATAATGATCAATTGAAATTTGTAGTAACAGGTGGTGTTTTTTGCCGAGGATAAACAGTACCTTTTCGTTAGTCTACAGCTAGCGTAGTGCGCGCGCTATTTTTTATTAAGTTATTTAACAATAAAAAACAGTGATGCGGGCGCTTATGAGTAACAATGTTTTTTTTTTGGGGGGTCTAGTGGAACTACGTTAGTGTTGTTAGTATGGAACCTACATACATTACAATGTATTACAATGTACTCTTTTCGCCCATACCTTCGAAAAATATAATTTAATTTTCGATGATGTTTGGGCTTTATCA
The DNA here is from genome assembly GCA_023313725.1 of Lithobius niger. Lineage (NCBI taxonomy): Eukaryota > Metazoa > Arthropoda > Chilopoda > Lithobiomorpha > Lithobiidae > Lithobius > Lithobius niger. Next base: position 19,876 of record JAHWFP010108583.1, read on the forward strand.
AAAGCTAACACAGAAAAAAATAGTCCTGAAGACTCGTAAGGTTGGCTTTTTCGTTGAATTTGTGTGCGTCGGACTGGCTATAGGTCGGCTAGTCGGCGATCGCCCCGAGCCAGGGTACATCTACATAATAATTCTGGTTCCCGGCTTGAACCCGGCCTAGCTGATAAGAAAAGACCCGATAAGAAAACAAGGGGCTCAGCGACTATCCAGTCGCATTGGTCTTCTGTACAGTTCCTCCACTTACAATGTTGAGGCACACACCTCTATCATGCACTACAATAGTTATCTCTATTATATAATCTAAAAACAGTAACCATCAAAATTGCCCGTTACAAATGTGTTAGCTTTTAAGCTTATTTTACGTTTTAGGCATAATTATCAGCGTTTAGGCCTAATTTACAACTTTAATTTCGTAAGTAGCAACTAACGGAGATTTGGATTGTATACAGTAAGCCTATTCATTTTTGTAACACGGTATGCCTCCCCGCACACAGTTACAGTGTTACAACGTAATGCGCAACGTAGCCTAATGTGAGATCAGTGGTAGTAAGGAAGGGACAGGAGAAACGCTGCAGCAGCGACTCGTAGAAACTATTGACGTTGCCATGGTAACGTGATTTCAGATCTAATTTTCATTTTTTAGGCGTAATATTTTTAACGGCAGTTTTAGTTTCGTAAGTAGCAGATAGGCCTAATGGAGAATTTGGTTCGATCGTAAGCCTATTCATTCATGCAACAATACGACAAGTCTTTTAAACGAAGCTAAAATGTTTTTGTTTTTACGGCTGCGTTAACACAAGTCTTTAGGATTTCAATTCGACGATGAAATGTTATTATTTAATTTAGTTACGTCGAAGAAGTCTATTAGCTATAAGGAGGCAACGATGTTTTAATTTGTCATGTTATTTAACTAACTTTTGACACTGAGTGGAACGTTGTAAACAGTGGTCGTCAATTTCGGGTATCGTTGCGAAGTTGAAAAAAGCGACGGACGGACGGACAAAGTCGTTGAAATAGTCGTACAGAAGACTAAAAGGTAAAAGGCCGGACAATCACTTTAATCGCTTCTCATTGTTTTCGTGCACGTATTAATTTATTTATTCATTACCGGAGTCTACAAAGCCATGACGCTACACACTCCTTCTAAAGCTTAACCTAAGCCTTAACCTAAACCGAATAACCGTAATAGAAGCCACAAACTTGTTCTCACTTACAAACGTCTGGTTGCCTCGCAAAAGCAGGACTGTCCGGAAGAGGTTCCTTGCACAGCCGGCCACACCAGGGATCCCTAAAACCTCACTACTACGGTGCTTAACAATTCCTGATGCACCTGCTAAGGATTGAAAACTATCGTCCAAACCGTTGATTGTTGATGGGTAAAATGAAATTGGCACCTGGAAACGATGCTATGGCTGATTTAATTCGCAGATGAAAGATTTCAGAGCTGAACTCCGGGAAAACGGGTCCGAGCTGCGTTGTGCCCGGGAACGATGCTTGAGCATGCCAATTTTTAAAACGGTGGATCCAGTGATTTGAGCCATGGGATGCGCTGATTGAGTGAGCGTTTGCCAGCCAGTGTGCGCAAAAATTGTATTGAAGAAACTTAATTCCGTGAAAGCGTTTCTTAGCCAGTGTGCGCGAAAATGGGAGTGAAGAAACTTAATTCGGTGAAACATCGAGAATATTGGAAATGGTGCATCTAACACCAGCCGTGCGTAGCACGGGCTTCCTCCAGTAACTGCATAATCTTGTAAATGTTTGCGAAGGAAGTGGAAAAAGGAAGTATAGGCAGGCCGAACGTGACGCGGCGATCCCCTTCATTTGATCAGACTAGAGAGAGCAGCAGACGTGCTTCTTGAAGCTGCCAACTTCAATGTACTCTTCATGTTTTTATTCAGTAAAAAAGGGGTAAAAAAAAAGTAGCACAACCAATTAGAATTAGGCGCAAACTTTTTTTTTTGGCATTGATTTATTAAGGTACTTTAAAATAATACCTTCTATTATACAAATAGGTTTTTTTTCATGATTTATAGGGCCGCAGCGACGGGGGATGGGGGGGGGGGGATTGGGGGGGTGCCCCCCCCCCCCCCCCCCCCCTCCTCCCCACCGTCCGAGAAGACAGAGTTGTCGAGTTGCAAAATCCGATAAATTTTCACTGCAAATTCACGTTTCCATGAATACTAGCTAATTATCATCATTATTGGGTCATTTTGAAAGTAAAGTTTATGATGCATTTTTTTCCCATTAGTATTTGCAACACTTCTGTGTAGCACGTGAGTAACTGAACTGCTTCCCCTAATCTTTTCTGGTCGCTTCCTGCAGTTCTCCTCCGAGCCGCGAGACTTTGGAGGAATGATAATTAATTAGTAAACTTTCCTCCAAGCACGAGACTGGTTCCGAAATTGAGAGCAAAAGCAACCCTCAGATCCCCTAAATCAAGGGAGAAAAAATAAAAAGGGCGTATGTCGATTTCAAATGTGGAAGCTTTTCTCCAGTAAAAAATTGTTTTGGATAAAACTGTGTAAAAGCTAGTTTCATCATTCGACGTTCCATTTTTTATAAGCATGTTGTTGCTTTAAAATTTGCAGTAATACTTGTAAGCCTAGCCGTCTGGGATGAAAATAGAGAAAAAATTCACTGTTTTCACCTTTTAAAAAATAAAATATCTGCCCCTGGCAAGGGGCACACAGCATTTATTCGTCATTCATCATAGCCTAAAAGTCTGAACTGAACTCGATTAATTTAATTCTCAAAGAAAATATCCCAAAAACATGATTTTAAACACAATTAAGTTTTTCCGAAACTGCCATCCTGAAGAACGAATAAGAAAAATCACCAAAATTTGCTTTATACAATTGTTGCAAATGCCCTCACTGGAAGCCAGAAAATGACAGAAACAGGCACTAAAATAGCATCAAATGCTTCAGTTTCCGGGGCCGCCCCGGATCTCGCTGGGAAGTAGCTTACAACGCTTCCCCCAGACCCCCTATCTGGGTTTTCCGAACCCTATGATGTGTTGTATGATGAGTTGGCAAAATAGGGACCCTGAATGTATGAAAGGGGGAGGTGTGGGGGGGGGGGCCCAAAAGTGCCAAAAGTAGGCCAAAATCGGAGCTCCAGAAACAGCCACCAATTTGGAAAAATGGCGGAAATTAGCGCCAAATTTCGGTTTTTCCAATTTATCTCCTGAATGGATACTTCTACGCGAAAATTTCAAGAGAGCAAAGTTAAAGAGAATTAAATTTCCTAAAGGAAAGGTCTTTATGATCTTTCATTAAACCGTTTCCGAGTTACACCCATTTGCATCCGGCACATCTCCGCCATCTTGGAACGAAAGTGGCGAAGGTCATTAATTGGAATTTTATTTTCATTTAAAACAATTTCGTTTGAGTTTTAAGTCAGCGAAGCAATTTAATGCTCGAGTGGCTAAAACCGGCTCAATTTTGAACATAACCAGAGTGTGGTGTTTGATACCCACATTACCTAATGTAATGTTTACCTAATAGCAGGTGGCGCTTCACGTCACCTGTCTTCAGTGTTGTAACCTGTCACATGGCTTAGGTCATGTGACCATTGTTAATAAATACGGAGCGCACCTTTTGTGCGATGTCACTCCAACCATTTAATTAGCCTAGTGCGGGTCACTTAATTTAACTAGGCGTAGCTTAGTTTAAGTTATGTAAGCCTTAACATAACACAGACCTTTTAGAGAAGTAGAAATATCCGGTAAAGGTTGGTGCCTACCCGGGGATTCTATCCAGGCAATCTCCGATTATCGTAGGCGAAAGACTGCCCAGAATTGGTCAGAATAGTTCCCATAGCCGCTGAAGGAGCATGGTAGACTCTCATGCTATCCTGGTCGACAGGCATGGCGGGGACTTTACCAAGATCCCCTTTCCAGGGGTTCTACCAGATCCGCAAAAAAAAATTAAAGCATATACCCCACTTCCCCGATATTAATGAGTCAAAAATTAAAAACGAAACGTTTTATATTTAAAAAAAAATTTTTATTAATCATTCAACTTCCAACTTTAAAAAAAAAAAAAAACTTTTTTTTTTCAATATTCTTTTCCGAAGACAAAATTGCAGTATGGAAAATTCTGACGTCCTAACGTCAAGCCATTCACTATCACTTTTTTTTTTGTATAAGTTACGAGGCAAAAAAATCCCAAAAAAAAGCAAGGGAGGAAAAACGTGACTAAGAGAAGCGCCGTTATCAATTTTTTTTTAATCTTTATCTTCTTCTCACAGGACCAGATCTTTAATTAAATGACAGTCTCCTTAGATTGTAAAGAGGGGGGACACAAACAACAGGATGATAGACAGGCCTCGGAATTGATCACCCAATAAGAAGAAGCCCCAAAAAAAAAATCGAGCTGTCCCAATTCGACCAACGTAATTACCCTCAATGTGAAAACGTCAAAGCTCCCCGTGAATTAATCGTTCTCGTTAATTGGGGAATTTACGTACGGAGGAGAAATTCTTCTCTCTAAACTTTTCTTTTTTTTTATAATTTGCTGAGCTACAAAGATTGATTAGGCTAGACTGTTTTAAAAGAAGATGTATGGAGCCTAGCACCATCACTCATGAGCACTTTATTCAAGTTTTGGATGGGAGCCTGCCGGTTTTTTTTTTTTTTGCTCTTTTTTTCTTTTATCCCTTGTCTGATGTAATTAATGGCTATAGTTTAATTCGTCGAGCTAGCGACACCGACAAGAGCTTCTTTTTTTTCGTTCAAAAGTTTGAATATGTTTATTAGTAAGTGTGCTTCTCTGTCCGAGGCAGGGTTCCATCATCATGAAGTACTTGATAAACCGGAAAAACTTTAGTAGGGAATGGAAATTAGATTTGAAACTCGGTAAAAACGCGGGAATGCTTGGATATTTCGCAATAAAACCTGGAAAATTCCGGGTTCGATTCTGCTGAAGGTGAATGTATATGTACGAGTTTTTTTCCGTTGTTTCCCGCTCTTTGTGCGAGGATTTCCTCCGGTACTCCGGTTTCCTCCCTCCGGTGGCAAAAAATAACTCACACGATGATTCCACGTAACATCTGCTTCTTGGGCCTTCAAAAAGCTCGAAAGCTTGTAGCACACTGTTCCGTTCCGTTCCGTCACGTCACGTCGTAGGCTGTCAAATTTCTGTTTGGATTTAAAGCATACAGATTAGATGAGCCGCGTGTACTGCTCCGTCCCATTCCATCACAACCCGTCGGCTGACGGACGGCATTGTCGAGGCAGAATCCTTTCAGTCAAAACTGATCGCACCGGAGAGGCGTACACACCTCCCGTCAGCTGGTCGCACACTGCTCCGTTCCGTCCCGTTCCGGCGACTGATGTCGACAGATGGTCCAGCGCACCTTGCTTCCATCGCTAGCCATTTCAAGTCGAATCGGCTGAGCTTTTAAATTTGATCGCGCCCAAATTGGCAATGCAAATGAAGGCGGACTTGTAGTGACCTTAAGTAGGCATTTAAAAAAAAAAGTCTTAGTAAACTAGGTATTATTGATTCTTTACGTTCTGGCAATGATGACATTAAGTCCAGAAGGCAACTGCAATAGGTTCGCTACTATATTTAGCAGGGGATTGGTGTTGTGCGCAGGCGCGTGGCGGACGACGACGGCCATTGACTGTGACATAGCAGGTGCGTACACTTCTCCGATGCGATCGGTTTTTGACGGAGAGAATTCTGCCTCGACATTCCGACAGGGCCGTCACGGAACGGGAAAGAGTGGTATACGCGGCTCCTTTATTTTACATTCGTTTAATCCAAACAGAAATTTGACGGCCTGCGGCGTGACGTGGTGGAACGGGAAGGAACGGAGCAGTGTGCTTAAGTTTATTGGCCGACACCTTCTATTTTAGATTTCCATGACTTTTCCCCAAGTTTCAAATATAATTTATTGTCTGCGCAGCGTATCTTGAGTCCTTTATGAGCGGCTACGTCTTCCTGGAGGGAGCGGCTTTAATCGACGGCCGCCATTGTTTTTGTAACTATCGTGGATGTCAACAAGGTACTCTGCTACCAAAAACATACAATCGATTATCTGTGTTCGTTCTGGTGCGAACTCAAATAGGCCGCGGACACTATAAATTTTCTGAGTTTTCTAGGTTTTATTGTTAAAAGTCAGAGAATTACCGAGTTTTCCCTTAGTTTCAAATATAATTTAAATTAATTTATTTTGCAAAAATGTAA